>JAANYP010001694.1:0-18976 GCA_020465985.1 Centrapalus pauciflorus
GGCTAGTGTGAGACAACCTGTAAATCAAGTGAGTGATGTGTTCATTCAACCTGATCTACAGGCTGATGATAAGGAGGAAATATCTGATGAGGAAGAAAATGCAGATAGTGCTGAACTGGATGATGAGCAGATGATAGCCATGCTTGTCAAAAGGTTCAACAGGAATAGGTTTGGAAGAAACATGCTACAGGGAAGCTCAAATGCTGTAAAAAAGAAAGCATTTGACAAGACCAAAGCTGAGTGCTTCAAATGTGGCAAAACTGGCCATATAGCTGCTGACTGTGTGTCAAAAGCTGTTGGTCAGACATCCAAACCACACAAGACAAACAAGGATGATGGCTACAGGGTTAAGTACCTTATGGCCATGGCCAAGCTGAGGAAGTTAGAAAACTCAGTGGTTTCTAACAGGCAAAAGGGACTAATGGCTGAAACTTGTGACTGGGAAGAGTCTGATTCATCATCTGATGAAGAAGACAACAACTGTCTGATGGCCAACACTGATGTCCCATCAACAAGCAACTTCAAACAGGATCTGGCTGAAGCTGAAGCTTTCAGCAGCTTGGAGAATTGGAACCCTACAATGATGTATAAGGTACAAAATTTTATGGATTACAGTTCTGAAGAAAAAGTTAAAATGTTTGAATATATGCTTGTTGATCTAAAAGCTGCTGTTGAGAAGCATGCTGTTTTATTATCTGAAATCTCTAAGCTTAAAAATGATATTGAAACAAAGTCTAGTAAACTGGACAGCTTCCATAAGTTGGAAGCTGAACTTGATGAATTAAAACATATCAATTCCATTTTACTGGAAGAAAAGAGAGAAATAGATATAAAACATGCTAAGCTTCAAAAGATAGTTGACTCTTGGTGTCAATCTGCACAAAAAGTCAGTCATTGCATAAGTCAGCAGATTCCTGCACAAATCCAAGCCTATCTTGGAGGGGATCTTGACACAGCAGCTTCCATTGTTGAGGTTAATAATTTAAAAGAAGACTTGTCCACTCTTGGTGAGATTCCAAACACTTTTATTCAAAAAGTGAATGGTAAATTAATCTCAACAAACAGGTTTGTCAGGCCTCAAAACACTGACAGCTCGTGTGAACCTAGCTCAAAAGCTGCTGATGAAATAAGTTTTCCATCAAATAAGCTTGCTAAGTGCTCTGCTGATTCACACAAGCAAAAGAAAGGAAAGCATGTCCAAACTGCAGCTGTGGACACCAAACCTGTTGACAAAACAGACTTTGGGTCTAAAGCTGGTGTAAAAAGGCATACTAATCCTTTTAATGCTGAACACTTTGAAAATAAGTTTTCAAAGGGAAAGCAGTCTGCCTTTAACAAGAGTAAGTCTCAGGTTGAAGGCAAAACTGCTGTGATTTTAAATAAGTTTTCTAATCATTGTGGTAAACTGGTTTTAAATGAGAATAAGTATTTGAAAACCAGGAATAATGATTATGTTGATAGGCAACATCAATCGTATCTCAGGAAGAGCAAGGGCAAAGCCATTGCTCAGCCTGAGAGATCTGGGAATAAGTTTCCTAAACCTGTGGAAAGTCAAAAGCCAATCAAGCTTCCTATCTTTGATATCTGCCCTCCTAAAAAGAGGAAAGAAGAGACAGGCAAAGCTGTGGTTATTGAACTTTCCACTCAAGCTGTTGATTCATCAAAAAGTAATAAGTTTGCTAAATCTACTGATGGAATCAATAGAAATAACCCAGAATGTGTTTCTGAAAAGTCTTCTTCCAAAAATGCTAAAAGAATAAAATGTTATAAATGTGGAATGAAGACACATTTGGCCAAAGATTGTCCTGAAGCTGTGGACATGAGGCCTGCTGACTCTGATGTTTCCCTCACTGCCAACATAAACAGTGTTGGAAACATCTTAGCCAATGAGAGTGGTATTCAAGCTAATACCATTCAAATAGGGAATATTAGTGTTGACATCACAAGTCCATCAACAAATGTTGATGAAGTAGGAGAACTCATCTCTGTGATGAGTTCCCCTAAAAGTAACTAATATTTTTCTTGTCACTCTGCAGGAAAAACAACCATCCCAGGTTTGGTACTTGGATAGTGGCTGCTCAGGGCATATGACAGGTTGTAAGGACCTGCTGAGTGATCTCAGGCCTGAAAAATGGCCAAAAGTCACCTTTGGTGACAATGTATAGGGATCCACTGAGGGATATGGAACTCTTAAAGCTGGTGCTGCAGTGTTCAAAAGAGTAGCCTATGTGGTTGGGCTAAAACATAACCTTGTTAGCATAAGCCAACTGTGTGATGCTGGCTATAAGGTTAACTTTGATGAGCACCTGGGTTACATATTGGATCCCCAATGCAAAGTTGTGCTGTGTGCTCAACGAAAGAAAGGTGTATATGTTGTGGACATGCAATCTGCTGATCCCACAACTGAAACCTGCTTTCTCACAAGAACAAATGCAGACTTAAACTTGTTATGGCACAAAAGGCTGTCACATCTGAACTTCAAGAACATCAACAAACTCTGTAAGAAAGAGTTGGTGACAGGTTTGCCTTCTATGACCTTTGTTAAAGATAAACTCTGCACAGCTTGTGAGAAAGGCAAGCAGAGAAAATCATCATTTAAATCCAAACATAACTTCTCTATTGATACTCCTCTCTTCTTAATCCATATGGACCTATTTAGACCTGTTAATGTCCCAAGTCTAGGTTGAAGAAGATACACTCTAGTAATGGTTGATGAGTTCTCCAGGTACACATGGATTATCTTCTTGAAGAGCAAAGGAAAGGCTGCTAGAGAAATTATTGGATTTGTGAGAAAGATGGAAATGTTGAACACTGCCCAAGTAAAGCAGCTTAGAAGTGATCATGGTACTGAATTCAGAAACAGTACTCTTGAAGACTTCTGTGAAGAGAAAGGAATTACTCAAAACTTTTCAGCTGTAAAAACTCCACAACAAAATGGAGTTGCTGAAAGGAGAAACAGAACTCTCATTGAAGCTGCTAGAACCATGTTGTGTGCATCTGGTTTACCTTCATCATTCTGGGCTGAAGCTGTTAACACTGCCTGCTTCACTCAAAACAGATCCTTAGTGGTGAAAAGGTTCAACAAGACTCCTTATGAGCTGCTCAAAGGGAGGAAACCAAATGTCAGTTACTTCCATGTATTTGGCTGTCCCTGCTTCATTTTGAATCAAAGGGATCAACTGGAAAAGTTTGAACCCAAAGCTGATGAAGGTGTGTTTGTTGGATACTCTGCTATCTCTAAAGCCTACAGAGTGTACAACAACAAAAGAAAGGTGATAGATGAATCTATCAATGTCACCTTTGAAGAGTCCAAGAATGCTACCACCAAAGTTGTTCCTGAATCAGTTTCAGGAGAATTAAACTTTGATGATCTGATGCATTCAAACAATGAAGAGGACTCAAAAGCTTCCACAACACCCAGTGTGGAACCTGTTAATCATGATGGGCATGATGGTGATTATGTCAATACACCCTGTGTGAATAAGTGTACTGACCTAATTACAACTGCATGTCCTGAACCCATCAATGCTGATTTTCCTGGTTCTTCTGCTGATATGTTCAACAGTGGTCAGTCATGTTCAACAAGTGAGCAGGCTCAAGACAACAGTGTGTCTGAAAATCTTGAGAGCTGTTCAACAGGACCTGCTGAAGATGCTGATAACTCAGGAGAATCATCATTGAAGAATGATCCTAAGTGGATCAGATGTCACCCCAACGATCAAATAATTGGTGACATCAACAAAGGGGTACAAACAAGGTGGGACAGCTTAGGGAACTTCTGTATGTTCTCTAGTTTTGTTTCACTAATGGAGCCAAAGAAAGTGGATGAAGCACTAAAAGATGCCAATTGGATCACTGCCATGCAAGAAGAACTCAATCAGTTTGAGAGAAACAAGGTATGGAAGCTGGTTCCTGCACCTAAAGGAAAAACTATAATTGGCACTAAATGGGTTTTCAGAAATAAGATGGATGAGCAAGGTCATGTCATAAGAAATAAGGCAAGACTGGTTGCTCAAGGTTATAGACAGGAGGAAGGCATTGACTATGATGAGACATTTGCTCCTGTGGCAAGACTAGAAGCAATTCGTTTGTATCTAGCCTACGCTGCTCATAAGAGCATTAAGGTATTTTAAATGGATGTGAAGAGTGCATTTTTAAATGGAAAGCTGCAAGAAGAAGTTTATGTCAAGCAGCCTCCAGGTTTTGAAAATGAACATCATCCAGGTTTTGTCTATAAGTTGGAAAGCTCTCTATGGTCTCAAACAAGCCCCTAAAGCCTGGTATGACACTCTTACTGAGTTCCTTATGAGCAATGGGTATTCCAGAGGTAAAGTGGATACTACACTGTTCATAAAGAAGGTGAAATCTGATATTATGCTTGTTCAAATTTATGTGGATGATATAATATTTGGTTCTACCAATGAGCAGTTATGCAAGAATTTTTCATTACTCATGAAATCTAAATATGAAATGAGTATGATGGGAGAACTTACTTTCTTTTTAGGATTATAGGTTAAACAAACCTCAACTGGAATCTTCATAAATCAAAGAAAGTATACCTTAGATCTCTTGAAAAAGTTTAACTTTGATCAAAGTTCTCCTATTAAAACCCCAATGGCAACCAATGTAAAATTGGATGCTGATACCAGTGGCAAAGCTGTTTCAGTAACAACTTACAGAGGTATGATTGGGAGCTTGCTATATCTAACTGCTAGTAGACCTGATATTATGTTTGCCACCTGTCTGTGTGCTAGGTTCCAAGCTGATCCAAAGGAATCTCATCTAGCTGCTGTTAAGAGAATCTTCAGATACCTGAAGGGTACACCCGGTTTGGGTCTTTGGTATCCCAAAGATTCCAGCCTTGAACTAACAGGTTATTCAGATTCTGATTTTGCAGGCTGCAGGCTAGATAGGAAAAGTACAACAGGTGGATGTCAACTCCTTGGTGGTAAGTTGATAAGTTGGTGTAGCAAGAAGCAGAACTCAGTGTCTACTTCTACTGCTGAAGCTGAGTACATTGCTGCTGGAAGCTGCTGTGGGCAGATTCTGTGGATGCAGCATCAGCTTGAAGATTATGGGCTTGTGTATAGGAAAATTCCTATTCTGTGTGATAACACAAGTGCCATAGCCATTTCCAACAATCCAGTTTTTCATTCAAGAACAAAGCATATTGAAGTCAGACATCATTTCATCAGGGATCATATCCAGAAAGGTAATGTGGAGGTAAGTTTTATTTCCACAAATGAACAGCTTGCAGACATTTTCACCAAACCTCTGGATGAAACAAGGTTTAATTACCTTGTCAGCAAGCTGGGCATGTTAAACAAAAGTGACTAAGTGTCCTCAAAGGTCTAAAACTGTGTATGTCTCACACTGATCAAGTTTCTCAGAAAAGCTTAGACAGAACAGGCTCTGCGTGTTATGTACTTAGCCATTTTTTCTAAAATCCTTGATCAGCTTGAACATACAACAGGCTGAACACAAACAGTTTACTCGTCCAGCCTGATCTGCTGGTCCATTCTTCACTCTCATTCCCTCACACTGACTTACAAGATATTATCTTGTAACCTGCTCAGCTATTGGATACAACCTGCTCCTACATAGTTGGACAGGCTATGGGAACAGCTTGAAGAATGAACAGCTTGTGATGACCATGCTCATCACAGGTTTGACCAACAGCTTAGACCAACAGTTTTAATTACCTTTCTTCAAACTTAAGTTACTTAATTAATGTTTTTATTTAACTTAATTACTGCGGATAACGTGGGTTACGTGTGTTAGTTATTAAAAAGGGCTCAAGTGGTCTGACAAACGGTCTGACATGGACAACCGTTCCGTTTTCCGTTAACGACCTTTTCAAATCAACCGCCCAAATCTTTCTCTCTCATACGCACTCACATTCAAATCCTATAAATACCTCATACTGTTACATCTTCGTCTTCCTCACTACTATCATCTGCCTTCTAAGAACCCTAAATTTTCGACTAAGTGTCTTGTGCTTCTGCTACTTTTTCTACTCTCAAAATGGCTCACAGAAATAACCCCTTTCTACCAGTGTTTGTTGGTGATGATGTGCAGAAGCATCCATCAGTCACCACAATGCTAACCCTCAAACCCACAAACTACATTGCCAACCTTACAATCCCCAAAAACTATGTGGGGAAAGGTTATGATCAAATGGTGGAGTTTTTGCAAGTTCATCCGTTGAACTATGCTATGACTGCTACTCCTAGTGTCCTGTACCAGGAGATGGTGTACGAGTTCTGGTACACTTGTGCCTACAATCCCAACACCAAAGTCATCAAGGGGACAATTCTCAATGAGACTCAGACCATTGAGATTACTGCTGATCTTCTCAGGGAGGTTCTTCATCTGCCCATTGCTGAATCATATGACATGCCCCAGCCTGAAAATGAGCAAATGGGAAATTTGCTACGCTTCTGTGGTGTAGCAGAACCCAAAATTGGAGCAACATTGTATAGAAAGGATTTGTCTCCTACCTACAGCTTTCTGTTTGCCTCAGTGATGATGAGCTTTAGCAGCAAAGTTGGTTCATTTGACCAACTGAGCCGTGATGAAGTCCCAATAGTCCTACAGCTGGTGGATGGAACTACAATTGATATGGATAAGTGGATATTTCTGAACTTGAGGAACCTGGTGCAGCAAGATCCAAGACCAGCTGCTGTTAGATACCCCAGGTTTCTGAGCCTCATATTCAGACACATTTGTGGTGAGCATCTGTACAACTCTCAGCCTTTACTTCATACTGCTGCATTCCCTGTAATAGGGAATAGAGTTTTCTACACTCCTGTACTTCCAAATGAGCCTCCTCTGTCCACACCAATGAGAAGATTGTTAGGATTGGTGGAAGGACCCTCTGCTGTGAGGGTGGATCCAGAAGCTGCTACTCCCAAGAGAAAATCCAAAGCCAGGTCCAATCTTGTTAAGAGGACCTTGGCATCCACTGAAGCTGGGCCTGTGCAAAAGAAGGCCAAAACAGCTTGGTTTGAGTCCGCTATCTTAGCCTCTGTGGCTGAGGGGGAGCAGGCTCCTCACCCTGAAGCCTCTGTGGCTGGTGCCTTTGTGGCACCTGAGACTATGGAACAGGCCAACCCACCTGTTTCTGACCCAGTCACAAAACCTGTCCAGTTTGAACCTCTCATCACCTCACCACAATCACCCACTTCATCCATTCACTACCAACGAAAACCCATCTCCAAAAAGAAATCAGCCAAAACAACCACCTCCTCTGTTCCCTCCCAACAGGGTTCAGTTGTAAGAGAAGCAACCCCTGCTGCCTCTCCTATATTGGGAGAAGGTTCAGCCCAATTGGAGCATGCTTCACTCCAACCTGCGTCCACCCAGAGTCAGCCTAGACCCTCTGGTTCCTCCCAACAGGAACCAGTTGTACAACAGGAGATAACCACCTCAACTATTCCAGCCTCCCAACAGGCTGAGAATATTGAAAGACAGGAGCCCTCTCCACTCCATACTGAGTCCACACTGTCCCCTACTCAAATCTCTTTACACCCTGAGTCTGCACGAGGTGTCCACGCTGCTTGTATAGACCAATCAGCAGCTCAGCCTTAAATTTCTGCTCCCCATGATACCACTGTTCTACACCAAACAGCTGCTGAGGGACCAACAACACAAGCTGATGAACCTCAGGGATCATACCATCCCTCTGGTGAGGCTGCTCCCTCTATGCAAACTCCATCAGCAGGTTTCACCACTGCTGATTTTGAAATGCATATCCCATCTCCCCATGATGAGGTGCTTTTACACCAAGGCACTGCAGAGGGAACACCCACTGGCCTTCATGAGGATGTTGCAACACAGGCAGCATCTGAAAGGCCCCCAACATCAACCCCTTTTCCTGATGAAGCAGCTACAGCCGCTGCTGAGGGACCCTTTGACCCCTCCAAGCTGGGTCACATTACTTTTGCCCAGGCCATGGAGCTTCTTTCAAATGTTCCTCTTCCCTCTCCATCTCATCCTCATACACCAGCCTCCTCATCATCTTCTCCATCTACCCAATCTAAACAGTCCACCCATACACCTCCATCTCCTAAAGACCTGCCTTTGAAGGATCAGCTTTCTCTGCTGACCAATAAAGTTGGTTCTTTGGAAACTACTATGACCTCTCTACCCTCTATTATTTCAGACTATGTGTCTGCACAGCTTAAGGGATTCTTTGATCTGTTCAAAGATTCCTTCCCTGCCACTTACCAAACAGATAATTCACCACAGCTGATAGCACTCACTGCACAGCTGCAAAATGTGTCCACCTCCCTCTCCTCTATTCATTCACTGCAACAGGACTCTGTGTCCTCAATGACAACTATTTCTCAACAGCTGTCATCTATCCTAACTTCTTGCAACACTACTCTTCCTTCTACTCTGGCCAGCTTGAACAACCTCATTGGCTCCCTATCAAATTCTGTGTCATCAAACCTTGCTGATGTGCAAGATTCTCTTGAATTACATCTTGCACAGCTTCAAAGCTTGCTATTCACCGATTTTGATAGGGAAAATATTGTTAAGCTGACCTCCCTTGCTGATACCCACTTGCAGAGGTGAAGGACAAATTGACATTCTTAGTGAATAGCCTTGTTGGCCCCAGGCCTGCTGCCAAAACTGCTGGCAAGCCTGATGACTTTGTGTCTTCAGGCAGACCGGGTGTTGAAGGTGCTGGTCCATCTCCTTCAAAGGGGGAGAAGTCGTCTGCCTCTAAGACTAAGTCTAAGGGGGAGAAAACTTCTTCTCCTAAGGAGAAACCAGTGCCTGCAGCACAAACTGGTCAACAAGCATGAGCTTCAACAGGTACACTGGAAGGTGCCTCCCATGCTGCTCAGCCTACTCAGGTTGAATCTCCAATCCCTGCTCAATCTAAGGGGGAGGAAACTATTCCTGAGGGCAGGCCAAGCAGCAGAAGGAGGCATCTAATCTTAGAAGAAGAAGAAGAGGAGGAAAGTCCTGAAGCTGCTGTCACTACAGCAGCTAAAGGTAAAGCAATAGCAACAACTGATCCTCAACAGCAGAAAGCAGCAGAAATCCAATTTCACAAAGTCAGGGCCAAAGAAATGGGTCTTCCTATGCATAAGTATTTTGAGTTTAGAGAAGAACAGCTTCAAGCCCTGGAAGCTTTAAGAAAAGAAGAAGAGTCTGCAAAAGCTGCTAAGTCTTTTGCACTTCAAGAGGCATGGGGTGGTGCTCGCCGACTTTAGATAGAGGGGTGGCAATGAGGTGGTGGCCGACCGCCGGATTTAGAGAGAGGGTAAGAGAGATAAGGGTGAGGGAGAGAATGTGGGAGGGTTAAATGGAATGTTTGTTATTTTGTTAATTTAATGATTTAATTACCTAAACTAATTCCTTCTATTTTAAATGATTCTAAAATATATTTTAATTATAATTAAATATAAATTACAAGTTTAGCATTCCTAAAACGCCCTTAATGCATTTATGATTCCCAATTGGTTTCCGATGCATATGGTGCCCCATAGAACCTATATATATATATATATATATATATATATATATATATATATATATATATATATATATATATATATATATATATTGCGGTTTTTCGGATTGAGGAAAAATTTAGAGAAGCATCGTGAAACCATTACACAATGACAGATTGTGAAGTTTTTAAAGACATGACATTGACAATAGTGAAACAAAATCAATATTATTAAATTGTAACTTTTTTATACGAATATTGTTTATATATACAGAGGGCCATTTTTAAGTATATGCCCCGGACCTAAAAAACATAGAGGGCCGACACTGTGTATACCATGTATGCACCAACAAAGCAACATTTTGTTACTTGGAGAAAATTACTCCGTTGGTCCTTTATGTGTACGCAATATGACTGGTTTAGTCATTTAACATTTAAAATTACTCCAACAGTACTTTAAATAGAAATTTTGCATACCCTTAGTCCTTTAATCAAACGGACGTTTTTGAGAAACTATAATTATACTCTCACGCTTTCCACATGAGGGCAAAAATGTCTTTTTATGTGTCTTTTATACCACACATGTGTCAGACATACCCCTTTCTAGTCATCTTTTTTCTCCATTCATCAACATTTCCTCCATGTCTTCGATCTTCTTGCTTGTTCTTCAATAGCCGCCGAGGAGGGAAAATGGATACGACGGTGGTGGTCTAACATTAGGATCCGCGGATCCGTCACCAAAGTAAACCATACCACCGCCACTGCCACCGGTGTTGTTTGTGTACCTGCTAACGCCATTCATTGCTTCCGATTCTGTGGAAAAAGCAGCAACATCATCTCCGCCGTTGCCATGACCGTCGCTATTCCTAAGCCAAACCGCAGACGATGTCACAGGAGACGACAGCGAAGACCTCCACAACGAGTCGGAAACGTAATAACCTTCCGGTAATGAAACTACGCCTCCTCTGGCCACCTGGCAGCAGTCATCCACCTCAAGCTTAATCGAATTCGATATTTTCGATACTGGATGAGGACGACAACGACGGAGGAGTGATTAACCGTCATTTGCTCCGGCCGTTTAGATCGCTGAACTTTTTCAAACATCATACGTGGCAAAATCTCTGGATCTTCAGCGACTTTACAAAGTAACGCCATCATTTGCTCCGGCCGTCGTTCGGTCGCCTCGAGTCTCTTGTTCATGCCTACAAGCTCCTCTTCTAGAGCCTTCTGCTCCTGTTTTTAACCTCGCAATCTCCATCACCATCTCCTCCTCCTCATCTTCTCCTTGCATATATTTCCCCCTACTGTTAACTCGCCTCTTCTTTGTGATGGTGGAAATGTTGATGAATGGAGAAGAAGATTAAAAAGGGGCCTACTTGACACATGTGTGGTATAAAAGACACATAAAAAGACTTTTTTGCCCTCATGTGGAAAGCATGAGAGTATAATTAACGTTTCTTACAAACGTCAGTTTGATTAAAGGACTAAGGGTGTGCAAAATTTCTATTTAAAGTACTGTTGGAGTAATTTTAAATGTTAAATGACTAAACCAGTCATATTGCGTAAACATAAAGAACCAACAAAGTAATTTTCTCTTGTTACTTGAGTGCCAACTATACAAAATTACGTATTGTAATCTGTTTTAATTTTACAACTTTTAAGTGGTTCAATTCACCGACTTATTAATTGGATGAAAAGAAAGAAAAACATAATGAGAGATACCTATTAAGCTCAAATTTCCCTATTAAAACAGAAATATCTATGTGCTACATTAGTATATATTAATTCTTGTATTAATTGTACCACTTTATTGTCGTCCAAATTTAATAAATCTACTGAACAAATTAAATATATAATTCATCCAGGAGACGAAAACAAGGAAAAAAAATGATATGAAGATGCAACAATATAATTTAATAAAAATTTATTTTCACATTTATTAATTTATGAAAATATTAAAATACTTTGCATTTATGCTACATATATGGATATATGATGCAGACCCGAGTGTGGATGATCGGTCTCTAATGTTCCTGAAGGCAGGGGCGGATTTAGCTCTTTGGCACGGGTGTCACTCGATACCTATAAATTTTCAAAATACTGAGTTGCGTATGTATCAAAAATCCGAGTGACACCTAAGGGGGCGTTTGGTTCGCGGATTTCCTGGGATTTTCTGGGATTTGCATTTAAAATCTTGTGTTTGGTTCGCAGATTTCAGTAAGGATTTAAAATCCCAGGATTTCTTAAATCCTTCCATTCTTTGTTATTTAAAATCCCAGCCTCCCCCCTAGGATTTTAAATCCCAGTTACCTTGCATTTTTCAGATTAACAAATTTTTTCTATAAGATAATGCAAATTCTTTGACAAAATCCTGACAAATGCAAATGCAAATCCTTTGACAAAATGCAAATCCCAGGTAAAAAAATCTGCGAACCAAACGCCCCCTAAGAATTTTTTTGGATGACACCTAAGAAAAATATATACAATTATAATATACAAATCTTAATTATATTTGTTGTTTTTATTACTTAAATTTATTGAAATAACACTGAGTTTTAATTAAATTTTTTTTAGAAAAGTCCAACAACACAAAAAGCAATAATTAATTTAGTTAGCCCAAATTTTTTTTAAAAACCCAAAAAAAAAACTCCCAAGGTCCAACCTGTATTTTTGAGTTTTTATATCAATTGTTAAACTTATTGTTAATTCTTTAAAAAAATTTTAGGTTAATGGACAAATTTTTGAAAAGAAAGTTACAATCATCTTCCGGATCCGGATCTTCAAGCAATAATCAATCGGTCTAATCTAATAGTCCCATAGAATTAGATTTGAATGATATTCCTTGAGATCCATCGGAACGAAAATCAATTTCAACTTATCACCATAATAAAAAAGACGAAATTAGAAGAAAATATTGGATTAGGGGATCATGTCAACCATGAAGTCACGATTTTCCACGAAAAATAGTTAGTGGTAAGGCAAGATGTTTTCGTCCGACTTGGTTTGATCAATATGACAATTGGTTGTAGTATAATGTGACACCCTCTTGCTTTGATATTATAATTGAATCACCAGGATCAACAAACAACCCAATGAATATCATGATGATTGAAATTGAATACTTAAATCAGAGTTAAGCAAATCCACACTAAAGCAATAGAATACATGTCTACAGTGATTAAGTCTAACTATTACAACATCATAATTGTTTTAGAAGTAGTAAATCCCAGCCCATAGCTATTACATTACAGTACCAATAGCTTCTAAAGTCTCCGGGATATTGAAGTGAAATGCTTAATTAGAAGGTCCAACTACACTTTTGCCTTTGCCTGAAAACATTGTGAGTCAACTGTAAGCTAAAGCTTAGTGAGATAACAGATTATGCAAACAACAAATATTTCTTTACAAGCAATGCTTAACCATGGGCAGTGTAAGCCCCATGTATGTGAAAATAGGCAGTGTAAGCCTCAATGTATGGTTAAACCATGCAGTGCAAGCATGGGTTGGCAGTTCAAATGCTGATCGGGGATGTGCCGAACCTGAGGGGATAACGAGTGGGATGATCAGTCCCCGACAGTGGCCTGCTGTCAGCCCCAGTCCAGGTCGCATCAGATTGTGAAGTAATGATCATGCAGTGCAAGCATGATGTAAATAGATGCACTTTCAAATGAACGCTGGCTACATGTGTGTTACATGTCAAGTACGAGTGTGCATCATAACAACAAATAATGTACGAGTGCCAAATGATGTATATGAACAATGTGAACATGTCATTGAATATATAAACATCAATGCAAAAACAATAAATGTTAGAATGACAATCTGTTACTCACTGTGATTGGTATAGTGTGATTTGTCTCTGAATCAATGTGTGTTAGACAACACCACAATGATCTGTAAAGTAAGTGTAATAGTGAATTTTGAGTCAGTAATTGCTTAAAAATTGTATTCTGAGTACTAAGTATAATTGTACTGATTTCGAACCACATCCGAATTCGGATGGTCCGAATCACAATTGGTCCGAAATGGACATTGGGTCCGAATTGGGATAGGGTCCGGATTAGGGTAGAACCGAAATGGGTGGTCCGAAATTGTATATGGTCCGAAATGAACATGTCCGAATTCACTATTGGTCCGAAATTGAGTATGGTCCGGATTGCTACTGGTCCGAACTAGGTATGGTCCGAAATGGTCATGGGTCCGAAATGGGTAGGTCCGAATTCGGACCATTAATCATCCGAGTTCATACTTAGAAAATTTCCAATATTTTCCAGAAATTATATTTTGACCATTTTTGCATGTTTCAGTAACTAAAATAGTAAATGTGAACTTAGAAACACTATTTCAACTTATAACATGTCATATTGTACCAAAAATTTCCACATTTGTGCCCATTTTTTACAAGTCTCGATGAACACACACACTAAAACACACACTTAGTCCAAAATCATACTTAGAGGTGGAATCTGATTCTGAAATTTGGTATGTAACATCATCAATACTTGATTTAAACATTTCAACAATAATATCCAACATGCAACAACATTTGCATTACTAATCTTAAAATTCGGCTTTCATAAAAACCGAACCAATAATCATAAATTTGTAAGTTTTGTGTGAATCTTACCTCAAATTGTTTGTTACAGCAGTTATAGTTCCTAAATTGCAACTTGAATCCAACTTTTACACTTGAAATTGTTGAGTTCTTGGGTGTTCTTGGATTGAAGCCGAGAGAGAGTGAGAGTACGGTTTAGAGAGAGAGAGAGTAGAGAGAGAAGAAGTTGGTGGAAATGAAAGGGTTTTCCCCTTTTTATTTCTATTTTGACCCATTTGCACATTATACCCCTCAACTTCGTATTTTCTTATATTACTGATAATATGATCAAAAGTAGCTTAAATTGATATAATAATCCAAAAGTACAATAATTTAGTTCTTAAAATCTGCAAATTACAATTAATTAAAATTTTGGGATGTTACATATAATGTAAAACGGATAAAGCCTTTTGCTTGTGTAGTTATTTATTTAGAGATGTCATGACAATATTTCAAAAGATGAAGACCCGAAGACAACATTTGTGAAAGTTTAAGACTTACGATGCTTATTGCTTTTAAGTTTTAATGGTATTGTACTATGTATTTTTATAATTGGAAAAATCGTGTTATTCGTTAATTTTGTGTTGGGAACCGTTTCGGTGACCCGATCCATTTTAAGAAATATTTCAAAAATATAAATATTAAATTTACTCTAGAAAAGTGACACCGATAATATAAATTCCTGGATCCGCCCCTGCCTGGAGGCCCAAGACAGGATGCACAACAAAAAAGGGGTGAACCGAATGGGCCGTAATTTTTGACTCAGGTCTCTGTTTGAGGCCCGTCAGGTGTCCAGACGTCCGTTGGCTCGAGCTCCACGCAATGACCAACCGCCGCCCAACCGTTTGGCCTAAATTCGACCCGGAGGGAAAATTATGGGATTTTTAGTGATTTTTATGGGTCTCTGGGTCACCCCTTGGGTGTTTTGACCCGTTTTTAATTTTCCGTCTCTATTTACACTGTGTTGAAGCTTTGTAAGTCATCAGATTATCAATTAAGAAACACTTTCATTTTCCAACATCTGAGTTTTATCAATTTTTGAAGCCTAATTGTTTGGTATTCTAAGGAATCAACAAACATTTAGTAGAGTTTAATCTGAGAATTCTTAGAATCTGTTTTTTATTTACGACGTTGCATCAATATATATCCACCTTTTTTCTACCATGCACAAGTAGTATTCATTAATTAAGTCCTAACTTTTTAATTGCATGCATTCCCATTCTGACCTTCAAGCTCTATATATTTATACACTAATCGATCTTCAAAGAAAACATTACAATCTAACTAATCACCCAACCGAAAACCGTCGATCGAGCCCAAAATCAATATGGGAGACTTCCTGAATAACGGCGTATCCAACCCGATAACCCCATTGCCCGTCCACTCACCACCAATTTCCGCCCCTTCTTCACGATTCCATTCTCCATCTCCATCTCTTTCGCTTCTGCCCAACTCATCAGATGACCAGTCACAATCCGCCATCAAACCAAAAACCGACCACAAGAACATGATTTCAAATATGTCATCAGTAGTCTCCACTCCTCCATCGCCACCGTCTATGCCTGACCAACCTTCGACGCCAAGGTTCTCGACACCTTTGGAGAGTCCATTAAGAAAGGGTCTTCATCTAACCCAATTGGCGGACGACCCGAATGATGCATGGCTGCCTATTACTGGATCAAGAAATGGAAATGCATATTATGCTTTTTTTCATATACTTTGTTCTGGGATTGGGATTCAACAAGTATTTCTTCTTCCTGTTGCTTTCTCCATTCTAGGCTGGTAATTTAATTACTCGATTCGCTAATTTTTATTCTAATTTTTTGTACAAATTTAATATATATATATATATATATATATATATATATATATATATATATATATATATATATATAAGGTGGGTTCAATGGAGAACCTCTATGCATCAAAGAACCTTGGAGAACCACAATGCATAGCTAGAAAATCGTAATGCATCACGTGGAATTAATGATGCATCACGGGAAAATTGTGATGCATTTGTTGTGGTGCATTGAGGTTCTTCAAGGTTTTTTGATGCATGGAGGTTCTCCATTATTGAACCCACCCATATATATATATATATATATATATATATATATATATATATATATATATATATATATATATATAATATATATATATATATATATATATATATATATATATATATATATATATATATATATATATATATAGGGTCGGGATTAATGGGGTATCATGTTAGATCGGGCACCGGGGAACCGGAGTCCTTCCATGTTTGGTTATAAGTTTAAAAGAGTAATATAGTTAATTAGGTTTATCTTAAATAATAGATTACAACTAATAAATTAATAGATCTCTTAATTATATGGATTTACTTCCATCTATATCTTATAATAAAAGAAACTGTTTTTGCCACATGGGGCTCCCTTATAGCTTCATTTTATTAATTTTCCCGCATTTTTTCCTAAAATAAGATAACTCTTATTTTGGTTACACATGTCATTTAATTAATTAAATTAAAATTAATAAATAATCTTTATTATTCTACTTACCTAAAATAATTTAAAAATATCTTTTGTGTACAATTAACTTTTTCTAAATATCAAAAACTAAAATTTAATCTTTTTCTAAATATCAAAAACTAAAATTTAAAAATACTAATAATATAATAAATTTTTATGTATAATTCTTGAAATAAAATAAATAATTTTATAAGTTATAAAAATAAAAATGAATAAAATAATAATCTTTTTTTTTAATATTCGGGAAAAAGAATTTCGAATCATTATCATTTTTAAAACCTTGAACAATGAAAAAAATTATAATTATAATATAAACATCTATATCTATATCTATTTATATATCAATATCTACATCTTATAATAAAAAAAATAGTTCTTGCCACATGACGCACCTTAAAAGCTTCAATTTATTGATTTTTCCATCTTTTTTTTTCAAAAATAAAATAACATTTTTTTTTATAAACACATGCCATTTAATTAAGTAAATTAAAATTAATAAATAATCCTTATTATTCTTTTTACCTAAAATAATTCATGAATATCTTTTGTAATACACTTAATTAATTTTTTTAAATATGAAGAAACTAAAATCTAAAAAAAAAATGCTGATAATAGAATAAACTTTTATGTCTAATATAAAATAAATAATTTTATAAGTTGGAATTTAAAATTTTAAGAAAATAATAATCTTCTTTTCATACTCGAAAATAAAATAAATTCTATTCAAACTTATAAAAGTATAAGGAATTATTATCGATTTGAAAACCTTGAACAATGACAAAATTAAAAGTATAATATAAACAATATATAAAAAGTTATTACTATTCATACATAATTAAAGTAAAGGATGAAAAATATTATTTGACAAATCTGACTTTAATACTTGAAAACATAAAATAATTTATAATAATCATTTATTATTATTATCCTTTTAAAAATCCAACCCATATAATACATGGGTAATATCCTAGTAACATATCTATAATAAATTTCAAAATGGGTTTTAATGAACATGTTCAATTGGATTCAACAACGGGTTTTAGTGAATATGTTTAATTGTATTCGACAATGAGTTTTAATGAACATATTTAATTGGATTCGACAATTGGTTTTGGTGAACATGTTCAACCGGAGGTGTCAAATAAAAATATTTATTATTTTCTTCAAACTGTTGGTGAATGTTCAATTTCAATTACACGTTATTGAACATGTGCAATCGGGGTTTTAATTGTGTTTATAGTCGTTCTTAACAGTTTTGGTGATAAACCAATATTGACGATATTGAACATGTTCAATCATGGTTTATGAAGTGTCATTATTGCACATGTTCAGTATGGATGTAAGGAATTATATTAACTGAAATGGAGATTTTCACGGGATACACAGAATCTTTGATTCTGATTTAAACTTTTTAATACCATTTTTACCCCCAACATTAATTAACGTGGGAAAGAATTTTAAGTAAAATTTATATTTTATTTTAATGATAAATAATTGGCTATAAATGCTTCCCCGGTACCTCAGTCTAACATGGTACCCCAATGATCTTGAATATATATATATATATATATATATATATATATATATATATATATATATATATATATATATATATATATATATATATATCAGTGCCTTCGGCCCACAAACCCGAGACTCCCATCCCGCCGCTTACCGGTGTTGTGCATCGAATCGACGCCTGAGTACATTGATAACGTCAGCTTTAGACTCGATAAACTAACGCGATACTAGACGAGCTCGCTCGAATCGGGCTCGTAATAAATTCGGGAAAAGGAAATCGAAATATTAAAGAAAAATGAGTCAATCAATGGTTTATACCAACACAAGTAAGATAGGGTAAAATATAAAATGTAATTTTTATGATTATAAGATATATTTGATTTAAGAAAGTGATCAACTATAATATACAAAGTTGAAGGGTAACAATGTACTTGTGTAAACTTTAAGCTCGATTACTGTGCTCCGAGCCTATCGAGCAGGCGCGATTTATTTTAATTGGGCGTCGATGCGTCGCTGGACTCTGATTTAACTGCGAGTCAGATTTCGAGTTTTTCTACGCAAGAGTCGATCCGAGTGAGCTTCATGAGTTGTGTCTGCGTCGCGTTTTACACACCCTAAGTTGACACAATGTTATAAATGGGATGAGTAGTGCCATTTTTAATATGTTCGTTGGGTGTCCAAACCCCATAGGTACAAGTAAAAATTTTCAAAAAAGATTACTTCATTCAATTTTTAGTTTTCATTTAAGTTTGCGAACAAAAAAAACACGGTCGATAAAAGTGAAATATTTATTATAATGTATGAAGTTTTTAAATTTTAAAAAATTAAGTGGGTGATATAAAAGAAGAAATATAGGAATGTGGTGATAGAAAG
>JAANYP010001694.1:20998-218204 GCA_020465985.1 Centrapalus pauciflorus
TGATGAAGTTTTAATTTTAAGAAAAATAAGATGGGTGATTATAAAATAAGAAATATAGGATGTGTGATAGAAAGGTAAGAGAGATTAGAGTACTATAAAGAAATATAATGTATGTCATAAAAAAAAGTAAGAAATAGAGTATGAAAAATGGTATTTTAAAAAATGAAATGAAAATTTAAGGAATTGTTATTAACTAAACAAGTTTTTTTTTTTCGAAAAATGAGATGGAAATTTTAGAAATTTTCAGCAACTAAACGCAACCTAAGTTTTTTAGTTTCAACACGTGAATATATGACATTTTTAATATGTTGATGTAATCGTTTGATTTTTATCTACGTTTCGATTTAAAAAAATGATTTTGGAGACTAAAACATTTAGATTCAAAACTATTATTATATGATAAAGCCAAACAAAAAATTTCGATTCTTTTAAAAGATAAATTAAACCAACGATTTTTATTATGGTTTCAGTTTTTCGATTTGGTTTTTAAATTGATTTCGGTTTTTTTACACACTCCTAATGAATTATTATTTTAAATTTATAGAAAGTGTATTTAAAATCTATAAGTACATAAATAAAATGTAACAACTAAATATATAATTATTTAATTTATATTAATTAGGTGTGAACATTGGATGTATTTAGCACAATTAAGGTGCAAATAGATTTCCCCTTGTAATACCTACGTATTAATCCTGAAAAGACGCGTCAACACATGACGATAATATAATAAGCTCTTAACACTATACATAACCTCAAATAATGGATTACATACAAACCCATACAATCTGGTCACGATTTACGTTTGCAGTCTATGACAAAAGTCATGGATAATACCAATACAATATGGCTCGAAGTTGTCTATTACAATGCGGGTGTCTCATACTTCTTACCCGCTTCCGAACTACTTAGGTAAATCATTAACACTCTACTATTGTGTTAGAAACATATTTAGAAATTGAGACATCGTTATAGCAACATAAACGATACTCACAATCTTATAATGTAAAGATGTTCCAGGGAAAATGACACATCATAGTAAAAAACATAATCTCTAGCTAATGATGACACGGAGTCACCACTAGAATAATCAAGTTGAGAGTGACCCAATCGACACCAAACCAACGGTACCAAATGTTTTTAGTAATACAAAATATTAGGAACTTTCGTAAGAAAAGAAAGAACAAATCAAGGACGTGATTAAACACTGTTCTAAAGAATATTTAGTCACACAACGTCGTTGATGGTTTCACGACTAAATTCGTCCCAGAATTTCCTTGATTTATGAAATCATAAGCAACGATCCTATGATTACTCTCACAAACATGGTTGTAGAGTTTTAATAGATATGAAGAAGACGAAAAATGAGAGAGAGAGACTGAAAATCAGACATTGCACTGAATTTATAAACTTGGAAAAACGGTTATTAGTGGTTAAAATTTTTCCCTCAAAAATATAGAAGTTGATTCCCGCCTAATTTAACTGCTCCTAAATTCCTCCCAGGATTTCTTGATTTAAGAAATCATAAACAACGCTCCTATGATTACTCTCACGAACATGGTTGCAGAGTTTTAATAGATATGAAGAAGACGAAAAATCAAAGGGAGACTGAAAATCAAACATTGCACTGAATTTATAAACTTGGAAAAACAGTTATTAGCGGTTAAAATTTTTCCCTCCAAAAAATAGAAGTTGATTCCCGCCTAATTTAACTGCTCTCCTGATAATATAGCACACGCAGGCGCAAAGCGCAAAGGTGCAATAAGTCTTGATTTTATATAAGTCCACTGCATATACATCATATGTAATTCAAATAAATAAAATGTATTTGGACTTATAAACAAAGCTAATTTTTCATATACTTATCTATGTGGGACAACCAAAACTAGTGAAGCAAAATAGAGACTATAACACAAAATACCCTAAATACAAGTGGATATGTGCTTAATATAACATGATACTGAATAAGTCGTTTGCTCCGTATCATACATGATCAAGACAACAACGTTAAGTTTATGTCACACAAAAATCATGTATGGTGCTCCTGAAAATGATACAATAACAAGTGTGTATTAACTAGTAAAAGAATGAACTAAAACAACGCTCAGAAATGGTAACTATGAAAAAACTAAGTCTAGAAGTATAGGCGGCTGCATCGTCAAACCCACGCGGGTGCGTAGCCCACTAGGAGCATGGCCACCCTATGCGGCTGCTAGGGGTGGCAAAACGGGCGGGTTGGGCAGGTTTGGGTAACGGGTCAAAGTGGGTTCGGGTCAAAATAGGTGCGGGTTAAAACGGGTTCGGGTCAAAACGGGCACGGATCAAAGCGGGTGCGGATTAAAACGGGTTTGGTTAACCCACAACCTCTTTTTCAAATCATAATAAAATAATATTTTTATAATTAAAAAACATTATTGTTTATTAAGATTTATATAAAATGAAAACACTATTACTAATATTAGAGAAAAACACTTTTAAAAAAGTTATAAATCTTGCATTTTATATTATATAAAAAACTAACCTTCTTATAAGTATGTATGTATGTGTATGTGTGTGTGTGTGTGTGCAACGATCCAAAACCGAACTAAACTGAGAAACAAAAAATTAAAAATTTAAGGCTGAGAACCGAAACGAAGGGTACCAGTTCCGATTTGGTCCCGGTTTTTCCCACTTTTTCAATGAAAAATTAAGAAATTCGATCGGATCTAACCGAACCGAAAATCAATTTTTATAGATATAATGTACCGGAAACCGATCGGTTCGGTCCGTTCCAATTTTACCGGTTTGAACCGTTAAATGTATGTAATTTTTTACAAATAGCCTTATATTATATGTATCAAAATAAATATGAAAAAAATTAAATAAAAAAACTTTTTTTAGAGCATGCTCACATCTGAAACCCGTGTGTTCACAGTTACTCACGGTACTCTGCATTTTTTAGGTACTCACACGAACCATATTATATATATATATATATATATATATATATATATATATATATATATATATATATATATATATATATATATATATATATATATAGGTTTGGGTTCACATGAGAACCCCTCGTTACCGTGAGAACGTGAAAACCACTCTAAAAATTGTGCATCCACTGTATAAAATTGTGCATTTGATACTAAAATTAAATGTTTTCGATATATTTATGCATTTCATGTAAAAATTTACGCATCTCATGCTATATTTTATCCATTTTATGTACGAATTGTGCATTTAAGAAAATTTGTGCATTTGATGTTCAAATTTGTGCATTTAGTTTATAATTTAATGAATGTAAGTTTTGAATGTAATTTTAGTGTTAAATTATGATATTTATTAATATTTAAGACTAATAATGATTTTAAGTAAAACTTTTAATTTTAAAATTTGTGCATTTGATGTACAAATTTGTGCATTTTGGAGTGGTTCTCACGTTCTCACGGTAACAAGGGTTCTTACCGGAACCCAACCCTATATATATATATATATATATATATATATATATATATATATATATATATATATATATATATATATATCCAACTCCATGCGGATTTTTTAATCACGTTTAAAAAGAAAGGTGTATATCTAAATTAAATTATTTAAAAATTCACACATAAATGAGTAAATAACCGTGAGTCTAGGAGGCTGCATGTTTACAATCCAGAATAGCAATAATGGTGCAGACATGTCATGGTTAAAGGTAACCCATTCAATTTTTTTTGCCCATTTCAACCCATTGTTGGTCTTCCTTCCCACCCATTACAACCCGCAAGAACATTTTAGACTACCCATTACAACCCATTCAATTTAAGTTAGAGCCCATTTCAACCCTCTTTTTACTATACGGATCCATTTTGCCAGGCCTAGCGGCTGCGTTGACCTTTTCTTTCACAGTTACAGGTTTACAGAAGGGAAGTTGTACGTATTTCTTCCCGTCATAATTATAACTTCAAATCAATATATAAATTTCTTCAAGCATACTTCTAACATCTATGTTAAAAGTTTAACATAATCCAACATAAAACTCAAGCTTTGGAATAAGCTTACTTCTTAGACTAGAAGGAGATTGATGATGATGATGATGTTATAATTGAAGTTTGATCTTCATCTATTAGTGGTTCTTGTTCTTTTTCTTCGTCGTTGTTCCACGAGACAAGCACACCACACAATCTCAATTTTGTTTACGTAGAGGAAGTCAAGTGGCTCTATGTCAATATATAAATTAGAAGCGGTTAAGTGAGTTTATTTTCAATACCCAGTTAGGGGTTGTTTGTTTACTTTTTAATAGAATCATTAAAAAGTCATTCAAAGGTAAAATGACCCCTTAATGATTCCATTAAGAGGTAAACAAACGATACCTTAGATTACCAACATTCAAATAACTATACCGTTGGTCCTGAACTAACAAACAAACTTTTAAAATATAACATTTTCATAAAATAAAGATCATATGTTAGTTATTTCATGGTTTCTTAATACTTCAATTAATTGTTAAATTTTCTATATTTTAATTTGTCCAACTCAATGTTAATAAAACATTCAATCTAATAAGAAAATTCTACATGCCTGCTTCATTTTATGTTTGTTACATATACAAAGATGTTTAAACTTTAAATGTAATTGTTAATTTTTTTGTTATAAATTACAGGGCATGGGGAGTCATAACGTTGACCTTGGCATTCATATGGCAACTTTACACTATGTATTTGCTGGTAAATCTTCATGAATCACCAGAAACTGGGATTCGATACAATAGATACATGCAACTAGCAAAAGCCACATTTGGTAAGATAATTACGTCAAGGCTATTTTTCTAATTCATGTGTAGTATGTGTTGCTTTTATAAGTTTTTAAATTAGAGCTTAAGTATTTTCAAAAAAAAAAAAAATTGTTAATAAAAGAAAATTTAAATTTGTGTTTGGTTGGAAAAGAGGTTGAGCTTTTGTTCTAATTCTAGAAATTAAAGTGCTTGGTTTTGCGTTATAAAGAAGATTATTAGATTAATACGTTACAATAACGTATATAATTAGTTTAAAGTGTTTGGACTGTATTGATTAATAAGTGGTTATTTGCGTTTAAAGGTAATCATACCACACTTTTTAATAAGTTAAAAATGTAGTTCATTTGCTTAATAAATGATTATTTGGTCATTTTACAATTTAAAACGTGAATTCATACACTTTAAAAACTGATTATTTGATAATTGTGATAGCAAACAACAGAAGTTAAACTAACCATTAAACTTTCAGTTACACTTTTTGTTACAACTATTATCTATCTTATTAGTTTTCAAAATGATGCAATATTTTTTCAAACATAAATTCAAACACCTCTAAAGGTATTTAAAATAATTTTTAAATGAGTTTGAATTTATGGTTGAATAAAATTATACTCGATTAATAAATATAAGCTAAATTCCTAATTAATATAAATATCATCTACTATCATTTAAAGTTATAAACTATGTCACCAACACTTCCACTAAATAGACAAATTAACACACTTTTGAAACTAAAATCTCTAGCTCAAAAATCTATCTACTTTATTCAAATATAGTCTTTATACATAGATTAAATATTATATAGAAATATGAAAATGTTAATAAAAAAGCATATAAGTCAAATCAACATATAATTTCATGATTCAATATAAAGTATTAAATCAAAGATAAAATGATCATTTTACATTTAATTCAACATTTACTAGTTGAATATAAATAACATGTTAAATAAAAAGTTGTAAAGTTTTTAATATTTCATTTGTACTAAAGTAAATGTCTAACAAATAAAAACACATGGTTTTAGATATTTTTGGACAACACAATATTATCAAGCCCAACAAAAATAACAATCCATCGTTCTCAACCTTTTATAAGATTTAAAATGAGAGAAGAAACCACACAAAACAAGAAGCACATAGTTTTAGAGTTCTTTTTTTTTTTCCTCTCATAACCATAGTAGTTTAGGAATTTTGTTATTTACCAAAAACTAATGTACATTATATATATATATATATATATATATATATATATATATTATATATTATTATATATATATATATATATATAATATGTTAATATATATATATATATAATAATATATATATTGTGTGTGTGTGTGTGTTATATATATATATTATATATATATATATATATATAATATATATATATATATATATATATATATATATATATATATATGTATATATGTAATATGGTTCGAGAGAGTACCACCATTATGCAGCGCACCAGAAGGTACCACCTTTAAAAAAACTTTTCTTAAACTTTTTTTTTTTCATAAACATGTTTTAATTAACATTATGAAGATCATATAATTTTTTTTCATAAACATCTCCTAGCTCCTAAAAAATGATATGAACACACACTTATATAATTTTGAATATGTGTGAACACGCATTTATGTGATGCGTGTCTTCATGCACTTAGAGTGTTCGGATTTGCGTGAAATTCATATATCATCTGTGTAATGTTAATTAGAACATATTCAAAAAAATTTCAAACAAAATAATTTTAAGAGTGGTACCTTCTGATGCGCTGCATTAGAGGTGGTACTAACTTGAACCTATATATATATAGACACACACACACACACAATTACGTAATGGTCTCGACCAATGAATTTTTTTTTCTTTTTTCTTTTCTTTTTTAAATTTTCATAATACACCTCATCTTAGTGTTATCTTTTATTTAACCCTTTTATTTTGATAAATTTTCATTTAATTCTCTTTTAACAATTATTATTACAACATTTTCTTACATACTTAAAATTATGATTTTAATTATACATATTTGTAGTTGTCTTTTGAAACTATTATGTTATATTTAATTATATAAAAAAACTTTATTATTCAGATGCACAACACAAAATTCCAATCAAATTGTTTTATAATTAAAATGTAACTATTTAAAATTTAGATCTTTTTTTATTAAATACGATCATATATAGCATTGAACATTACTATAATAACGTTGCAAACGCTAATCGATGTATTAGAGACATTACCATTATAAATTTAATTGATTTGTCCGTAAAACCAATAAATTAAATTAACGACCAACCTAATCAATGTCAAATTTTCAAATTACGGTTATCAATTTTTGATTAATTAATTCTGGTTCCGATCCGATTTAATACGACATTGTTTGTAATTTTAGCATTGCAAAATCTAGAAAACCAATGATAAGAACCGACTACCAGTATCATTTGTCTTGCTTCTTGAATCTATATGACTTTCCAATTTTTTTCTTCGATGTTGGTTCAGTTGTGTTTCGTTGTTTGAATTGTTTGAAAAATATTTTTTTATTTTTTATATATATATTTTTGTAATTAATATTTTAGACACCGCAACAACGCGCGGGTTTTCAATAACTCATTTTAAATTATTTACCAAATGATTGTGTTTTAAAATTAATATGTATTATATTTTCTCTCTCTTTATCTTTATCTTTATTTCTCAAACCCTTAAAACACAAATTAAATAAAAATTTCTATCTTAAATTTGGCTATATTAAAATATCTTGATTTACTTTTACTATTCAATCTTATGTCATTATAAAAATTTGGTTTCTTTAATTTAAAAATATATATATATATATATATAAATAGGATAATGATGATCTAAAAAGTTTTAAATTAAGATTTTTAAAATTGTAATAACAATAAAAATAGTTGTATTTTGTTAGATTTTTTATTTTTTATCAATTGCTATTTTATTAAGCAGGTTTAAATAAAGATAGTTTAAAAATATTTATATATACATACAATTTTCATATCTCTTCCACCAATCTTAAAGTGCCACATGACACACATTGATTGGTTTTTTCTTTTTTTATTATTTAATTTAAAATTTTCACAACATACTCTTATCTTAGTGTTATCTTTTATGTAACCTCATTTATTTTAATAAATTTTTGTTTAGTCGTCTTTTAACATTTATTATTACAATATTTTCTTACCTGCTTAAAATTATGATTTTAATTATACGTATTGGTTTTTTCTTTTTTTTTTAATTATTTAATTTATTTTTATTATTAATTAATTTAAAATTTTCACAACATACCCTTATCTTAGTGTTATCTTTTATTTAACCCCTTTATTTTAATAAACTTTTGTTTAGTCGTCTTTTAACATTTATTATTACAATATTTTCTTACCCGCTTAAAATTATGATTTTAATTATACGTATGTTTGAAGTTATCTTTTGAAACTGTTATGTTATGTTTAATGAATGAAAAATACTTTATTATTCAAATGTACAATTCAATATTCTAATGAAATTGCTTTATAAGTAAAATCTAAGTAATATATATGTATCTGTTTGTGCATATATCTCTGTTAAATCAAAAGATTTGCAAATTATATGAAAACCTAAAACTCTATCTTCCCGCAGCGAAACGCGGGTGTCACCAGGTTTGACACATGACCAACCATGATTGGTTGATGTTTTTTAAACTTTTCATATTACACCATCATCTTTGTGTTATATTTTATTTAACACCTTTATTTAAATATATTTTTGTTTAATCCTCTTTTAACATTTATTATTACGAAAAAAATACACATTTAAAATTATGATTTTAATATACATATGTTTGGAGTTGTCTTTTAAAACTATTATATTATATATAATTGTATGAAAAAGACTTTATTATTCGAATGCACAATACAAAATTCTAATAATATTATTTATAATTAAAATATAACTAATATATATGTATCTGTCTATGCATATATCTCTGCTAAATCAAAAGACTTGCAAATTATATGAAAATCTAAAACTTTATGTTCCCGCAGCGAAGCGTGGTGTCACCGCCTCGTTT
Source organism: Centrapalus pauciflorus (assembly GCA_020465985.1). Lineage (NCBI taxonomy): Eukaryota > Viridiplantae > Streptophyta > Magnoliopsida > Asterales > Asteraceae > Centrapalus > Centrapalus pauciflorus. Next base: position 29,838 of record JAANYP010001694.1, read on the forward strand.
AAAACAAATCAGTAATTAAGCTTTTTGTTTTCTTATATAAACCATGGACTAAATATGCTAAAAAATTTCAAGTTTTATTTGTAGTTCAATATTTTTTATATAAAAAAAAAACTTATGATTGCAACACATGTTAAATTCTTGGATTTTTATTATTATTATATGTTTTATTTTCTTTTATTAGAAAAATAAAATGTCAAACAGAATGTAACAATTAAATTTTTGGGTTTAATACGAAAAAAACCATCATGTTTTTCACGTTTTTACGGTTTAGTCCTCCCATGTTATTTTTTACCAATAAAATCCTTAAGTTATATATTTGTTTGTGATTTTTAGAATTTTTTATTTTTTTAAAAAAAACTCTTCAAGTTTGTTGTCTTTTCGGAGAAAAATAATGAATACATGTTGGTTTTTTGTGGAAAAAGTCAGGGTTAATTATGAAGAAAAACAAAACTTTTCTGAAAACCGGATTGAAAACAATAACTTGAGGACTTTCTTAGGAAAAAAAATAACACAAAGAGACTAAATCACAAAAAATATGAAAACATGTTGGTTTTTTTCATATTAAACCCTAAATTTTTTTATAATCCAAACAATAAAATAAAAAAAAAGTATCAATTTACTACTGTACTATCTACAAGAATAAATATTTTTTTGATAGTCAACATGTATATCTTTTATTTGTTTTCTAATATAAATTTTTTTTTTTTTAAATTCTACGTGAAGTCTTCATAATACATACTAAATTACATGCATGTAAGTGACTATAGGTCAAATTCATATAATATATATAAATAATATGGGTATCGAGTCAAATGTAATTTAGTTTAATTATTTCTTCATATAATCATTTTAAATTTTAAGGATACATTTTTTTAACATTTATTTAGATCAAAAGTCAATTGATCAATAGTAGTGTGCTATGAAAATAAAACGTGGTTTAGTGATTTTTTTAAAGTTCTAGCCGAAGCAATAACATATGCATGTTCTTTGATGCAAGATCATCTATATTAAAACAACATGAATACATACTTGATTTATAGAATATAAAGGATCATATGTGGATTACATACATATACATATATAAATGATTAACTATACTTAAATTAATTGTTTTAACTTCATCATTATGACATTATCCTTTGTATATTAATGTTAAATAATAAGAAAAATACAATAAAGAGTTTAGTAAATATTAATAGTTAAATCAAATAGGAAATTTTTGTAGGTTTAAACAATAAAGATAGAGAGAAATGATTAAAATGATATTTTTAAAAAATACAATGGTTAAGAAAATAAATAAAAAGTATAAGAGTTTGATAAATAAATTTTCAAATTAATATGATTATGCAAATAACTTCATAGTTTTAGATAGTAGATATACACATTTTATATATTTAAATTACAAATTTACCTCAAGTTTGTAATTTAATCAATTTCTTAAAAAAACACAATTAGTTTGTTAACATAGGATTATTATTAAAACTTGATAAATTATTGTAATTTGTTTTTTACAATCATTTTAAAATAAAAAAAGGTAGGATATCTAAAATGGGTATATAATATACAATATTTACTATCCATTTTGTTTCACTAACTTGAAAATGAAAAGTTGCATATTTATTATCTAATTTTTCACATGAATTCATGATGATTAAACAACCAATAATGCTTTCAACAATCATCTTAGTTAGATTATGATTTAATAGGATTGATTAGTTTTGTTATTCCTTTTATGGTTTAATAACTTTTTAGATTTAGTGTTGTTATAACTTAGATATTTTTAGGATCAATTGTCATATTTTCATGTTATAATATCAAAACATGTATAATTTAGATTTAATTTGTTATAGTACATGTAATGAAATTTTTCAAAGATATTTCTAGCGTTTTATTCAATATTTTCATTGGATTTACCGGTTACATACACGGTTATTAATGTGGGAGGAGTTGGAGAAGGGGTATGATATTTTTTCCCAAAACGTATCTTTCTTGTCACGCTTTCATTCTATTTTTTCGAAACGAGTTATACTTGTCTCTCTCTTTTTTTTAGTTTAAAAGTAAATACGTTAATTAATTAACATTTAAGATTCAAATAATTAATTATATAAATATAAAAACTATTACATTAATAAAATAAAAATTAAAAACTAAAAATTACAAAGTAAAATTAAAAATAAAAATTACATGCTAAGATTAAAAAATAAAATTAGACAATAAAATTAAAAACTAAATTATGAAACTAAAATTGTCTTCCTCAACGATTGGGGCTCCATCGATCCAGAGGGAGGGAGCCATTGGGAGACAAACAAAAAAAATAAGAAGGAATGTCTTTAAGGAGAGAGAGACAAACAAAACAAAAGGAGAGGAAGGCTCCTAGGGAGAGGGAGCCATTGAGGCTCCATCAATCCCGCAGGGATAAGCAACCCTAGGTTGGTGTCAATCAGCCATATTGGTAGCCGTGCCGGGAAAGATGGGTACTTATAAATTAAACCATCATTTACCAATAAAAATAATCATTGGTAATTTAGTTATGAATTTACCCATGAAATAGTCATGGTTAAAATTTCTTATAAATTAATCTTAGTTATTTTGCATATTGTAGCTGTATTACCTACGAAGTATACGTTCATTAAAGTATATACAATTTTAATTGTTTCAATAAAATTTTGACGGATGACCCTAGCAAATTTAGTAATTTACTCATGTACGGAACAAAGAATGTATAATTTCATGTGTAAACATAAAATATACCCTCAGAAATATCCATGCATTTACTCATGGTTTGCCCCACAAACACTATCCATGTAACAAATGACGGTGTGCATTCCGTGAGAAGAAATATTATAGCTAAAATTGTGACCTTTTTTTGATAACGAATTTCTCAAGTTAGCAACAAAGTGAAATTTAGCCACGGGCATATTAACCATGACCATTAATCGTTTGTTAAATTCATTGGTAAACACAGTTAGCAACGAAAAATCACTCATTAACAATGAGTTTTAGTCCTTCCTAATTGTAGTTTTTTTAGTAGTTGTTTACAATTACCTTTAAATATTACCAATAAAACATACTATGTATGTAATTCGACAAGAAATATTTTACCTAAAGATTATAAACGATACTGATTGTGAGTAAATCATTCATTGTTCTTTATAACGTTAAATTAAAATTTTAATATATCTAAAATTGTGACAAATTACCAATGAAAATTACTCACGAAACAAAGGATGCATAAATTTAATGTGTAATCATAAATATACCCACACAACAACCTATGCATTTAAAGGTTACCCACAAACCTTACCTATGGTCCAAAACTCCAAATGATATGTCTAATTCTTGAGACCAATTATTATATTTTATTAGGGTTAAAGTCATACATATGCAACATACTGTTCTTAATTTACCTAAATGACTAATTAACTTTATTTTAGGACCGGATGGTAGTTGTACTCCAAAATAACTTGTCGATATGGTACGTGTAACCAGTAACAATGTTGATATGACAGTTTTTGCAGATGCTTACGTGGATTTACCATATCAACATAGTTACTGTTTACACGTACCATATCGACAATTTATTTTGGAGTAAAATGTGGATTTACGTGGATTTTGATCTATATAAATAATTTAGAAAATCCACATAAGCATATAGATCCTTTTCATACTTCTAAAAACACAAATATAAGATCATTACCGGTAGAACCGGTAATCAAAAGTACCATCTCAACAATAAATTTTAAGTACAAGTATCAATGAGATAAAAAATAACGAGATTAGTCATTTGAGTAATTTCAGTAAAGTAACATACATTTGTACGACTTTAACCCTTTATAAAAATAACATAAATTTATTTTGCCATCCTTTCAATGGTGGTATTTTTATCATTTAAAGATTTGTAAATTATGTATCAATATAACTTGACAAATAAATGTTTTCAGGCAAATGGGTAGGATGGACGATATATATAACCCCATTCATCCACCTTTCATTGGGTACATGTATGGGTTTGCTTTACCTTGGTGGGTTAACAGCCAAGATGTTTTTCGAAGTCGTGTGCCCCGTCAATGAATGCAAAGTAGAGACACTCAGTATTATAGAATGGTACTTAGTGTTTACTTGTGCCGCAGTTCTCCTATCTCTACTACCATATCTAAACTCGATTGCTGGCGTCTCACTCGTCGGGGCAATCACTGGTGTAGTATGTTGTATGATTTTATGGGTAGTACCGGTCGCTAAAGGCAAACTTCCAAATGTATCGTATAATCCAGTTAAGAGTGACAACGAAGTCTCCAAGTTCTTCCATGTCCTAAATGCCATTGGTATCATTGCTTTATCGTTTAGAGGACACAATATCGTACTCGAAATCCAGGTAAGATATTTTATTCTATATTTTTAATATAACTAAGAAAATTATAATATCAGAAAATACCCCATGATATAATGAAGTACAAATATAAAAATGGCAACGAAGGAAGGAAGAAAGATATCTGAACATCTCATTTGGTGCTCACCCACCATACTTCCTCCCGCTCTACTCGAATTCCCCTCCTCTTTCACTCCTTATACTAAAATATAAGCATGTGTTTAGCGTTTTATCAGATTGACATCTTAATGTTGTACTTATCACATCTGTCCTAATGTCATTGTTTTCTTATTGAAACGGTAAACTATGTTACCGGTAATTTCATAAATAGTCATATTTTAGTTTAAGGTTTATGTTTAAATAAATTCCGTATTTTGTCACTGTGATACATGAGACTTTTTTTTCATGCTAAATCTCTTATTGGTTTCATATATATATATATATATATATATATATATATATATATATATATATATATATATATATATTACTTTTATTAATCTATATATTACATGGATAACTTTAATAAAAAAAATTTTCTTAAAATTATGTAAACTTAAAACTAAAAACTTAATATTAACTTTAGATGTTATAATAAATTTTATCTATAAATCATTTAAATGAAAAGAAAATCATTTTTAACTTATTATTATTATTATTATTATTATTATTATTATTATTATTATTATTATTATTGTCATTGTCATAATTATTAATTAAAAAATCTTTTAAACGTTGTTTGTTGTGATTTTGGTAGATCTAACAATAATCTTATCTTTAAAAAAGTTGGTTAACATCCTTAATAATCTTGAAATATTAATTAACATGTGAATAGTAGAACATATCATTTGGCATTATGAGAATAGGACAAATGACAAATTATGTAGTCTTTTATTATTAGTTACATGTATACATAAACTTAGATTCAAAAAAGTATCACTAAAAAAAATATTTTTATGAGTGGTACCTACTGGACTTTTGGTGCGCTGAATAATAAGTGTTACTCACTTGAACCTAAATACACACACATGCGCGTGCGCGCGCGCACACACACACACACACACACACACACACACACACACACACACACACACACACACACACACACACACATATATATATATATATATATATATATATATATATATATATTGATCATCTTAAAAATAAGGACCGATAATACCAATATTCATAAATTTTGAACAGATGATTCACATGTATTTATGTACATATATGGGATTACATGAAATATTTTAATAAAAAACTTCATAATTTCATGAAAATTGTCGTGAATCATGTGTTATATTATGATAACAGGTTTTTGTGAAGATCTCAATTTTTTTTCCTGATTTGATAAAGAATATCAATTTTTAGCACGTCAAAAGAATCCATATCATTGACAACATGCACTACTAGAAAAACTGCAAACTGCAACGATTTTTTTTAGCAACGATGCATGTGTCGTTGCTAAATTAGCAACGAAATCAGCAACGAAATGAACAAAAAGTTATTATATTATGTTAGCAACGAATTGTCATTGCTAGATTTGTCGCTAATTAGCAAAAATAGGAGGGAAATTTTCCCGCTAGGTTTTTGCAACAAAATTTCTAACAAAAGTCGTTGCTAAATTTGACAAAAATAATTAGCAACGACTATATGTCGTTGCTAAATATTTTATAAGCATTTAACAACTATTTATTAACTTTAGCAACGACCATGTTCGTTGCTATTTATGTAAAAGTTGGAGGAAAAAACCTACTTTATTTTAGCAACTATATTTAGTCGTGGTTATATATCCGGATATTGGAGGGAAATTTCCCACTCAAAGTAGCAACGATATTTAGTCGTTGCTAATATATATTTTAAAAAAAAAATTCAAGTGGCAACAACTTTTTATTTTTTAATGTTTATAACAACATTGTTTATTTTTTTTATCATTAATGGTAACAACTTTTATATTTTTTATTATTTATTAAAAAGTTTAAAAATGTAAAAATTGATATTATTAATTATAAAAATTAATATTATTAATAATATAAAATATTAATATTGTAAGAATTTACCCAATAAATAAACACTTTTTAATTGAAAATAAATTTTCAAAAATGTAAATTAGCAATTTACCTTCATATCACCACACATCACATGTTCTACAAATGTAAAAAAAAACCCTACATGCGCCTCATTTCCCCTTAGTCGTCGTGCGACCTCTGACCTCTGTCCCTGGACATCTCGTCGTCGCCGCTTTTTCCCCGGAGATCTCGCCATCGCCGCCGTCTAACAACGAAATTGTCGTCCGGTATTGATAAAGGATACTTATGAAATATTGTAATGGTTAGGCTTTTAATATTATGATGTTATATAAACAAATTACAGAAGGTATAATTTCATAAAAAGAAATTCTTTAGATTAATGTCATGATAAAGGATACTTATGAAATATGTTGTTAATTTTAGCACTTAACTATTTGAATATTAATTGCAGGCTACCATACCCTCAAGTGAAAAATATCCATCAAGGGTACCAATGTGGAAAGGTGTCAAAATTTCATATACACTTATTGCAATGAGTTTGTTTCCAGTTGCAATTGGAGGGTATTGGGCTTATGGTCAATCGGTAAGTTTATCATTTCTTCAAACATGCATGGTTAAAGCCAACCCTAATTCACATGCTTAATTTGCTTGTACAAACATGCATTATTAAAATTTTGATTCTTCATACATGCATTGGCAAATTGTCATGCCTACGTCCCCGGGAACCGTACACATCTCAAGTCTTAATCATTCATGCCGCACGTCAGAAGTCATACTTGTGACACAGTCGTCCCACTTATGGTGGAAACAAAACCGTTGACATGTACACCTCATTATCCCATCGCCATGGGAATCATATGGTTATACAATTGTGTTTGATTTGTACCTTGCTAAACCCTAGTTGCTCATGTCTAGGAATCTGGGATAAATATAAGGTAGCGTTTGGATTACAGGATTTTGATATAACAATTATTTAGAAATGAGAGAATTTAAAATGACATGATTCAAATGTGACAGGATTTGAATCGTGTCATGTGTTCGGTTTGCAGGATTTCAACTTCCATTATTTGTAAAATCTTGGTTTTTTGCAAATGTGTCAAATGATATGGGTCAAACAGGTAGGTGTACAAGAAGTAAGGTAGAGTATGTTAAAAGGTGGGCAAATGATAGATAAGTAGGGGTAGGGTGGCAGGTAGGTAGGGAGGGTGGGGTGGGTAAGGTGTGTTGGGATGGGATGAGATGTGAACGTGTAGTGTGGGTTGGGTGTGTATACGTAGACGTGGGTAACGTAATATGGGTGAGGGTAGGATACGATGTGTATTTTGTGTGCGATGGGTGAGGGTAAGGTAGGTGGGTAGGTATGGTAGGTAAGGGTGGGGTGGGTAGGGTTGGGTGAGAAGGGGTAGTATGGGGTGGGTATGTATATGTAGATATAGGTAACATAGGATGGGTGAGAGTAAGATATGATGTCTAGTTGGGTTGGGGTGAGGATGGGTAGGGTGGATAGGCAGGTAGGGGTGGGGTGGGTAGGTACGATAGAGTATGGTGCAATGAATTGTTGTAAGTATGTAATGTTAGATAGTTATCATTGTTGGGTAAGTTAGGATAGGGTTGAATGGGATGTGATTGGGTAGGGTGGCGTGGGATGTGATGGGGTGGGGTAGGTTGGGATGGGTAGGTGTTGGTAGGGTAGGGTAGGGTCAATGGGTATTGGTAGGTGGTGGTTAGTAATTTAAAATGTAAAAATATGAGATTATGAAATAATATGGGGTAAGGAAAAATTTAAAACTTTAAAAAAGAGGATTGTGAAATGCTTAAGGAAAATGAAATCCCTCAAACATGATAAGAGAAAGATTTTTAAATGAAAATCTCACCAGTTTCTCTGAAATCTCGCAAACCAAACGCCACCTAAGAGTTAAAGTTGAAAAATTTTCAACAACTTTTCATATTTTCGTGATGAGCTAATTTCTAAAAATAGTAACAACTTTATTCTTTTTTAGCATTTATAACAACATTATTTATTTTTTTATCATTAATAACATCGACTTTTATATTTTCTATCATTTATAGCAAAAGTTGAAAAATTGTTGCTATAAATGATTAAAAAAATACATAAGTTAATGTTATTTATAATTTAAAAATGAAAATTGATGCTATTAAATATAAAAATACAAAAGTTGATATTATTAATGATAGAAAATAAATAATGTTGCTATAAATGATTAATTAAAAGATAAAAAATTGTTATTATTTTTAGCAATTAACCCTTTCATGATTGAGTCTTTTAACCATTTTTATTATTATTTAAGTCCATAACTACTTCTGTCTTATTCAAAAGGGTTTAATATGAAAAAACCCAACATGTTTTTCACGTTTTTGCGGTTTGGCTCCTCCGATTGGTAAAAAATAACACGAATGGACTAAACCGCAAAAACGTGAAACACATGTTGGTTTTTTTCATATTAAACTCTATTCAAAAATATATAATTTACATATTTATCGGGTTACCAAACAAGTAACATTGATATTTTCACTCGACTAATATTGAAATAAACTCACTATCTTTCTCCTTAAACGTTTGTTTTGCTAGTTATATTTTACCGACTAATCTGGTAGCCGGTAAAAATATATTCTTTTGATTAAGACAAAAATAGTATAAAGAATTTAAAAAAAAATTAATCTGATAAAAAAATTAGGGACTTAATCACAAAAACAAGAAAAGTTAGATTATATTTTTTCAATATCATCTTTAAATATAACCAAATAGTTTTGAAAATTCTAGTTAGTGCTAGTAAATGGGTTGCATAAATGATAAATAGAAATTAACATGGTATGTATAATGTAATGACTAAGCTCATCAAGCCTTTTTGGGTGAAATTCGATACAAACGCCCAAGAGCTTGCTACTCTTGTCTAGGGATTTGTAACGGTCCAAAACAGGACCGAATACAAACTCGAGATGTTTGATTTGCTTCGTTACAATCAACATAATTCAAAACTAGACAATAGAAATCATTTGATCGGTTAATTTGGTACGAGGGTGATAAGTAAGCGTGAGGTCACGGGTTCGACTCCTGTCGGAGACAAGTATGGTTTTAGGCAGTGAAAGTAAGTCTAAAATCTCCATTTGGGGCAAAAGAAGTAGTTTAAGAGTATGTTAGTTTGTTGTTAAAAAAAAAAATTGACCGGTTCATAAATGTTACATTAGTTTTGTATATCTCTATCTACTTCAACTCGTTAGCATGTATCTAATGAGAAAACAAAATTCAACACGAGATAACTAACTCTTTCATTTTGTTACGATAGATTCCATCGGGTGGGATGCTGACTGCGCTATTTATGTTCCACTCACATGATGTGGGGAAGTCGATCAAAGCATTAACAACCATGTTGGTTATCATTATTAGTCTTACTTTGTATACGATCTATGGAATGCCAATATACGACGGATTAGAGTCAATATACATGTCAATGTTCAAGAAGCCGTGTACATTGTGGCTCAGGGTGATCACAAGAGTAGTGTTTGGATTCAGTTTATTCTTTGTTGTTGCGGCAGTTCCTTTCGTAACCATTTTTGGTGGTTTCTTAAATGGAGTCTCCTTGCCCATAACATTGGTATATCCATGCTTTATATGGCTAAAGATGAAGAAACCAAAGACTTATAGCCCCGTATGGTGGCTAAATTGGGTACTTGTGGTTCTTGGAGCCAGCTTATGTAACTTGTTGGTTGCGGCCGGGATATATTCGGTTATTGACAAGGGTATACATGTGGCTTTCTTTCCATCGTAACAAAAGTGAAATGAGAGTATGTGAATACCAAATTTCACTTTCGGATATGTGTTTTCAAACTGATTTGTATTAGGGTTAAGTAACCCTAGATTATTGTGTGTTATTGTATTATTGTATCATTGAATATTCATATGATACAAATATATCATTCAGAATAGTATGGTATTAAAATTCCGATTACCATAACCCTAATTATTATTCAAGGGTCAATTATCAGAAATATTTTTTTTTAACTTTTACTATTTATAATAGTATTATTTATTTGTTATCAATTATAATATCTAATTTTTGTATTTGTTATAATTATTAACATCAATTTTTTTATATATTGTATCATTAATAATATGAATTTTTGTATTTTTTTTTTTATCTTAATAGCATCAATTTTTTTTTTTTGCGAATATAAATGGTAAAAAATATAAGAGTTAACATTAGTAAGTATAAAAAGGGTTAACATTAAAAAAAATATAAACTTTTTTCATTTTCATGATTAAGTCCTTCAACTTTTTTGTGATTGTTTAAATCCTTAGACTATTTTTGTCTTAATCATAATTATATATTTGACTTGTTTGGATTTGACTTGTTTGACTGGTTAGCAACAAATAACCTTTATTTTTCACCTGATTAATATTAAAAAAAAATCTCCACAACTAGACCTGCAATTACCTGGTAGTATGCAGTGGCAATTTTCAATCATACAATGTGTAATTTCCTCAGTTTAGCGATTAAGTATACAACGGGTCAAAACATATATACTTTTAAATATTAAAAAATTTGTTAAGTGACTTAAAGAATCCAAAAAGTTTTAGGGATTTAACCTTATTAATATTTAATTAAGATTGTCATAATGAAAAGCAAAAAATTGTTATTTTAGTCGACTAATAGTTTATTATTTAGTAACGGCGGTCACTCTAGCTCTTGATTTTGTTGACCGGCAATTTAACGGTACCGGTCTCTTATGGCTACGGCGTTGGTCTGTTAAGTGCCGTACTGCCGTCTTTGTTGACAGGCATATTAATCACGTTCTAATGTTTTTAATACTTTTTAACATTTTAATGTTTATCCTGTAATTATTATAATAGCATTATTTTTTTAGGGTTAAGGTTGAAAAATACCAATGTATTTTTCTAAATGTATCGATAATATATATGAGTTTTTTTTTCTTACACATATAGTGCATGTAGTTTAGTTTTCTATTCCAATATTATACATGTATTTTAGTTTTCAATTCCAATATGATACAGTTTTACATAGAGTCTGGTTGTAAAACCAGACACTATTTGTGTGAAAAACAGGGTTCTATTCATAAATGTACCATATTAAAATTGAAAACTAAAATACATGATGTATCATATGAGAAATTAAAAAGTTCATATACCAAATTGATACATCTGAAAAAATATGTTGGTTATGTACAACTTTAACCCTATATTTTAAAGTCGGACTTTTACAACAACAATGCTTTGCTCATGATTGTTTCCCCTATAAAGATTTATAAAGCACAACTTCTTCTAGTTGTCCATTACGATTATTATAATTGTTTTCATTCGTACATTTGTTGTTTAAGAAATAAGATTTGTTGAGTGTGTGATCGACAATTGATTTCTCTCGCCAATTTTAGCTTCCAACTACAATATATTTAGCAACATCTTATCAACCAAAACGAAGCTTTTATTTCTCTTCGGACGTGTAGTTTTAATATCATATCTGGAACCGTTTTCTACATGAGCTATCACTGATTATTTAATCCACAACTACTATAAAATGAAACTGATGCAACACTTTGATGCATCATTTTTTAAACTTGTTCATTAAAAGATAAGTCTTGTTATAAAGCAACATTTTAACAATATGTTTTGCATACTTGCATTTAAGGATTTATAGCAACATCTCTTTCAAAGTGTTGCATTTTCTTCGTTAAAAAATGACACTTTTTTCTAGCTGTTGCACTTTTAATGAAAAATCGGGCACTTTTATGAAGTGTTGCATTTTTTATTTAAAAAAAAGGGTTTATTATGAAAAAAACCAACATGTGTTCATGTTTTTTTTTTTGCGTTTACGTCCATCCATGTTATTTTTTTTTTCCATAAAAGTCCTCAAGTTATTCTTTTCCTTTTGGTTAAGTGAAATTTGGACATTAGCACCCGGTTTTTCAGCTTTTTAAAACCCGGTTCACAAATTATAACCAAAGTCTAATGTCCAAATTTCACTAAACCAAAAAGAAAAGATTAACTTAAGGTTTTTTATGGGAAAAAATAACATGGAGGGACGAAAACACAAAAAATGTAAAAATATGTTGGTTTTTTCCATAATAAACCCTTAAAAAATGTACTTTTTATCTTGTGTCGTAAATGTTATTAAAAATACAAATGTTGCATTTATTAAGCCTGCAATATAATACTTAGGTCCTGTTTTGATAATTTTAGACCTTACTTCGTTTTAAATCTTAAGCCTTTAAGAGATTTAAGATTGTTTGTTACATTATATAATTAAGTGAATTTTAGATTTTAATTGACTTTATACTATTGGTTACAAACTTAAGATATTAATAACCTCTAAAAATTACGTTCGAATAAGATGTGAACTTCCGTATGAAATCTGAAATAATTAAATCAATATTTCATTTAATTGAAATACTAAGTCAGTTTAATTAAATAAAATAATTACTTAATTTAATCAATCTTTATATGTTAATAAAGGAGAACTTTTAATGTCACATGTAACCACATCAACTAATCAAAATTTCATTTTCCCTCCTCATTTTCCTAAAATAACTTTCAATTTACTCATTTAATTGATTTTCAAGAACAAAATTAATTACAATGAGATCTATTAATTAATGAAAGTCAATTCAACTTAATTACTTTTGTATTTAATACCTAATTGGCTAACTTTACCTAAATTGATTTATTTTAAATCATGTTATATAATTTATTTGGCGTATATACTTTAATCGTCATTGTTAAACATGTTCTTATCTTACTATTTATTTATAACAATTAGAATATAACAAAATTATTTTAATATTTTTATAGTTTCACAATTTCTTTATTTCAGTTTATTGTTTTTTATAATAATAATTTAAATTTATATATTATTAAAGATAAATATTTATCAACTATAATACTAATGTAACACATCTATCTTTTGATAAATGACTAAGTAGATGTCACATGTCGCTTTATTAGAATGTTATTTGGCATATTCATGTATTAAAACGTGTAACTTAACATTCAATTCTATTTTTAGTTTTTATTTATATATTTTATTTTTACATAATTTTGTTTTGTTTCTAAAATAGTTGGACTTGACTAATGATCAATTATACATTGTCCTATCTAAAGTTAAAGTAGACACGGTTTAAAAGTTTTTAATTTTAGAGAAAGATGGTAGTTAGCAACAAAACAACAAATGTTGTGTATAAAATGATATTTTTCAATTTATGATTTATCTCGGATACTTATGTTATATTTTTTTATTTATATCTTATAATCTATAAATTTTAATAAATAAGTAACTAGATGCCACTTATCTTCTTTTATAATGCCACTTGTCATCAAATATTAATAACACATGCGTTTTAATTAAAAATTTTATTATATTTATTACTATAAATATAATATAAAAAATTTTGTTATTAAAAATTAAAGATAATTTGAAAGAATTTTCAAATTTGATACTTCTAAAATTTTGATGTATAAAAATTTAAATTCAAACTTAAATTTAGATTAACATTAGTAGTCATGATTTACTATTTATTTATTTATTATCATTATTAGTATTTATCTATGTATAAATATTAAAAAAATAAATAACAAATTATCGTATGTTAGAACCACTTTTTATCATCTGCCCATTCCTTTTTTTAATTTTTTTTAAACATTCATATTTTTCTTTATAGATAAATTAAATTTCAATCTAAAGTTTATAATCAATCAAATGTAAATCAATTCTACTTTTATCTTAATGTTAATATTTTCAAATTTTAGTTTACCATTTTAAGAAAATAAAGATTTACTAAAGTTATCTGTGTAATATACGAGTAATAAACTAGTTAAGTAACTAAAATATTAAACTATTTTAATATGTTAGTTGTATAAATTAAATAAATATAATATACAAATACACTTCTGGTTTTATTAGTTTTTTAAATAAATTTTAAATGATGAATACACTTTTTTTATTATTATTAGGGGGAAAGCTATATAATAGTAATCTACTTTTGAAAATTTATCAATATGGTACGTCAACTTTTTTAAATATCGATATGGTACCTGTACTTCAATTTTTCATACCGATATGACCATATTTGTAATAGACCCCTGTATTTCATACCATTAGAACCCTGTTTTTGTATGTAAAAACTGGGCTCTATTATGTAGAACGACCATATCGATACAGAAAATTAAAGTACACGTACCATATAGACAATTAAAAAAGTAGACATACCATATCGATACATTTTCAAAAGTAGGTTGCTATTGTATGACTTTACCCCTTATTATTACTTGTAATGTTTTGTGTAATGTAGGTTTTATTCTAACACTTTTCTCTGTCAATTCTTTTAAGGTTCTTTATTTAAATATATTTAAGGCTTTTAATTTATTTTCGTATACTTTTATTTATTCTTTTATCTTAAGTTAGTGTAACTTCTACGAGTTATTAACACCCACACATTGCTGCTGGGTCAAAAATATTAATTACAAAAATAAATATAAAAACAAATGAACAAAAATACTTTTCAAGCAATTCAAATAACGAAACGCAACTGAATCAGGATCGAAAAGTGAAATTGGAAAGCTGATATAATTAAATTCAAGAAGCAAAACAAATGATACTGTTAGTTGGTTCTTATAATTGGTTTCCAGATTTTACAATGTTAAAATTACAAACAAGGTCTTATTAAATTGGGTCGGAACAAGATTTAATTAATTAAATATTCATACCCATAATTTGAAAATTTGACATTGATTAGGTTTAATCGTCAATTTAATTTGTTGGTTTTACGATCAAATCAAATAAATTTATAACGACAATGTCTCTAATATATTTATTAGAGTTTCACAACGGTATAATAGTAGTGTTCAATGTTATACATTATCATATTTAATAAAAAAATCTAAACATTAAATAGTTACATTTTAATTATAAAGCAATTTCATTAGAATTTTGTATCATGCATTTGAATAAAAAAGTCTTTTTCATACAATTAAACATAACATAATAGTTTCAAAAGACAAATCTGTACATAAGTATAATTAAAATGATAATTTTAACTGTGTAAGAAAATGTTGTAATAATAAATGTTAAAATATGACTAAACAAAATCTTATTAAAATAAAAGGACTATATAAAAGATATCACTAAGATAATGACATGTTATGAAAAAATAAATTTAAAATAAAAAAAGAATGAAAAAACTTACTCATTCATTTGAATAATAAAGTCTTTTTCATACAATTTAAGTATAATTAAAATCATAATTTTAAGTGTCTAAATAAAATATTGTAATAATAAATGTTAAAATAGGAGTAAAATAAAAGGGCTAAATAAAAGATAACGCTAAGATAATGGTGTGTTATGAAAAAATTAAATTTAAAATTTAAAAAAAATGCCATTGTCCATACATTTGAATGATAAAGTTTTTTCATACAATTAAACATAAGTACAAACATAAATATAATTAAAATCATGGATTGGGCTCACATGAGAACCCTCGTTACCGTGAGAACGTGAGAACCACTCTAAAAATTGTGCATCCACTGTATAAAATTGTACATTTGATAATAAAATTAAATGTTTTCGATATATTTATGCATTTCATGTAAAAATTTACGCATCTTATGCAATAATTTATCCATTTTATGTACGAATTGTGCATTTAAGAAAATTTGTGCATTTGATGTTCAAATTTGTGCATTTAGTTTATAATTTAATGAATGTAAGTTTTGAATGTAATTTTAGTGTTGAATTATAATATTTATTAATATTTAAGACTAATAATGATTTTAAGTAAAACTTTTAATTTTAAAATTTGTGCATTTGATGTACAAATTTGTGCATTTTGGAGTGGTTCTCACGTTCTCACGGTAACAAGGGTTCTTACCGGAACCCAACCCTTAAAATCATAATTTTAAGTGTGTAATGAAATATTGTAACAATAAATGTTAAAATAGGAGTAAATAAAAATTTATTAAAATAAAATGGTTAATTAAAAGAGAACACTAAAATAAAAGTGTGTTATGAAAAATTAAAACTAAAAAAAGAAAAAAGGCGATAGGTCTAGCCCATTTGGTATATATATATATATATATATATATATATATATATATATATATATATATATATATATATATATATATATATATATATATATATATATATATATATATATATATATATATATATATATATATATATATATATATATATATATATATATATATATATATATATATATATATATATATATATATATATATATATATATATATATATATATATATATATATATATAATTCGACACAGGCCTAAAATCAAACAATTTCATTTCCCCACATCCTCAAAATCCCCTACTACCTCCAAAAAAAAAAAAAATATCTAAGCTTCGCTGCATTAATTCCCTCTATTTCTTTTGTTAAATCAGAAATCTTTGTAGGTTATACGTATACATATGTACAGTATAAGGTACTTTGCATAATTATTAGTTTTATTTATTCATGATCAAATGCAATGCAAATTCTAAATGAGCGTTTGGTTCGTGGATTTCACTGTGATTTACATTGACAATCTTGCGTTTGGTTCACAGATTTTCGTAAGGAATTAAAAATCTATAAGTTTATAAATCTCAACTTCTTTATTATTCAAAAACTCAACTTACCCGTTAGGATTTTAAATCACTGTTATTTTCAATTATTAATGTTAACAAATTACCCCTAAAAGATAATGAATTTTTTTTTTTTTGACAAAATTCTGATAAATAAAAATACTGCAAAATCCAAATCTTTTGACATAATATAATCACACGATAAAAAATCTACGAACCAAAACCCCCGTTTTCA
Source organism: Centrapalus pauciflorus (assembly GCA_020465985.1). Taxonomy (NCBI): domain Eukaryota; kingdom Viridiplantae; phylum Streptophyta; class Magnoliopsida; order Asterales; family Asteraceae; genus Centrapalus; species Centrapalus pauciflorus. The sequence goes on from JAANYP010001694.1 coordinate 47,086, forward strand.
TGTATCAAACATGGTATCAACCCTCCTCATTCTTTGAGGTTTCATACGATAATTCCGCTGCCTTATTATTATTATTTTTTTTTCCTTTTTCGGTTGCGCCTTCATCTTCATCGAAAGACAACAAAAATTCAAGATTTTGTATCGAGTCAAAGAACTTAAGTCATGCTCTTCTGTGGGTTTATCCGTTGAGTGCATCAACCTTAGTCAAGCTAGAACTCAATTCTTCTGGTCGTTTTCATTGGTCAACAAATTGGTGCCTTATTTGTCTTTCAACCCATAATAGCATTTCTCCAAGGCTTTTCTTCTCAATAACGACGGCTACATTAATTTATTTTGTTGATGATTCTTTGCCGACGCAAACAATATTTCAGCGGCAGCCGCTTGCTTGCTTGCTTCGGTTGGAGAGTTGTGTTAACTATAATCCCTCTACCGGTCTACCCACGGTTGAACCATGACTTTTTAGATTTTCCATCCTCCTATCATGTCGACCAATAGTTCCTTGTCATCAAAATCGTCATCTAGTGTGAGTCATCTTGTTTTTTCCCTAACCATTATTTATTCGCAGTTTCGCTTTAAACTCACTGTCGATGGGTCCTAGATACAAGTTATGGAGACGTATTTTTATTGATATGGGATAGACTCAATGAATTAAATCAAAGGCTGATGAGGAATGGAGTCCATTGATTCTCATGTTAAATCTTTATTTTACTCATCTTGTGAACCTAATTTTTTGTAAAACATTTCTGGCGACAAAGTGCACCGCTAAATATTTATGGGATAGGCTTAATGAATTTTTCTTGAATAATAAAATGTCTAGAATTTTGTAACTTCAAGATCAATTTCGCAGCACCAAAATAGGATCATGTCAATCATAGAGTTTTGTCATACCCTAAAAAATCTTGCTGATGCATTGTTTGATGTTGAATACCCAATTAACAAGAGTGAGTTAATTATGCAAAATTTACATCAGTTACCTCCTTCATACCATAGCATTGTTGATGTCATTACAAACACTAAATCATTCCCCTCTTTTTTACAAGCCAAAAACATGCTACTCTTACATGAATCTCGTGAGGTAACCACTGAACCCTTATTTAACATTCAATTGACCTGACCAACTTCTCTCTATTCTACTATGCCTAACTCGGGAAGTCCAAAAATAGGTCAAATAAAAATCAAAATAACGGTCTGGGGGACTCCCGGGGGGGGGGGGGGGGGGGGGGGGGGGGGGGCGGTCCTATAGGGGGCCACGCGGGCTACGACCCAGGGCATCAAACATCGAGTGACATTGATTTTTCGGCTCGATAAATAATATATTAAGCTTTGTTTTGCTATTCAATATTCATGTTTAAAATATGTAAATGAACCAACTAACACGAACGATGGTATGTTCATGTTCGTTCGATTAACTTTAACCGAACAAATAAACGAACACGAGATTTAATAGTTAATGTTCGTTTGTTAAGAAATTTATATTGTATGTGTTCGTTTATGTTCATTCGTTTAACTCATAATTGAATGGTAAACAATTGTTAAATGAACATAAACGAACGAAAATAAATTAACATTTAAACGAACGAACATAAATAAACAATTAAACATATTAACAATTCAACAAACGAATATAAATTGGACAAACGAAGCTTGTGTTCATGTTTGTTTATTTAATTAAATGAACACAAATTTGTGTTTATGTTCGTTTCGTCGTTCGTTAAATAAAGGAACGAACATAAACGAACTTCCCGCTGAACAGTTCGCGAATGGTTTGTTGAACATTGGTCCGTTATCAACTCTAATCATATCTTCATTATCAATGACAAAAGTTGTAATTTTAGACAATGAGAACAATGATATCAGAAAAATATGTCAAGTGGCAGGAAAATATTAATGTCAAAATACACAAGATTTGGTAGCAGAAACAAAGAAATTTTTTTTATTTTTCAATCGAATAATGTTTGTTTAATTTTCAAATCAAATAACATAAAAAGTGATCAAACCCCTAAAAATAGTATGTTGTATCTTAAAATTTTTTAAAATGGCATTATTTTATCTTGCCATGGGTATGAAAAATGTTCACGACCGGCCCGGGGGAGGGGGGGGGGGTTGTTCTAGTGTTTCTACCACTTTTAACGATGTTGCAGGTACTCCCAGTTCCTAACACTCTTTAGTACGTTCGCCTAAAATGCACGTTAACAAGGACACTTTCAAGCCTACCACAGTGGACCAACTGGCTTTGCTACTCACTCAACCGCTGGTATTGGTCAACCTGGATCAATTTTATTAATATCGGATCATATAGACCTCAAATCGTCAATTCCCACAAACATACTCGAGCCTAAATACTGCCTTATGCTACCCAACTTCAAAGCTACTCGGGTCCTCTTCTATGGCTAACAGATTGCTTAGCTTAGGCTGCCTACTCAAGCCCACAAATCTCTGGTTACACCTTTTACTCCTTCATTTGGAGGCCATGTAGCAGTTTAGCAGGGTTAACAACAGTTCACTGATCTTGCATTCATTTTTCAATTAATGTCTGTTCAGCAACCATAAGACACAAACTACCATATTGATTCCCGTGCTAGCATTCAGTCAATGCAATATTCATTCCCTAAGTCCGTGTAAATCTAAGACTATTATGGTTGGTAATGATGCTTTACTTCCTGTTAGCTTAGTTGGCCAATTTTTGTTTTCCTTTTTCTCAAAATCGTTTTTTGTCAAAAAAAAAATGTCATTCTTTTTAACCAAATGGTCAAAAACTTAATATATGTTCATCAATTTACTATTGATGGTTCTGTTTCATTGAATTTGACCATTTTGGTTTCTCTATTAAGGATCTTAAAACATGTACCCTCATCCAACGATGTGACATTGTTTGTGATGTGTATCATGTTCTTCAACCTACTTCTTCACTTGGTTTTGCTCGTTCCCTTTCTGCAGTGTCAACTCATAATTGACATCCTCGTCTTGGACATCCATGATCATCTATTTTTTATTTTTTAAAGTCTCGCAGTTTCATATCTTGCTCAAATAATAATCTTCCGACATGTCATGGTTGTCAACTCGAAAAATATTGTCATTTGCCTTTTAGTTATTTGTCTATAGAAACTACAAAAATATTTGAATTATTTTACTCAGATGTTTGGACTTCTTTAGTAGTAAGTCTAAGTGGTTTTATTATTAAGTTCTTTTCTTGGATGATTTTTCTCATTTTTATGTGTAATTCTGTTACATGTCAAATCTGATGTATTTAATCAATTCATGCTTATTTTATCGTTCAATTCAAAACTGAAATTCAACCTTTTCATTGTGATAATGAATATGAATTTAATAACCAACAATTTCACAATCCTTTCAAAACATAAATTTATAAATTCGTTTTTCTTGTACATATACGTCACAACAAAATGGTAAAGTTAAATGCACTATTCGCACAATAAATAACACCTTACGTACATCTCTCATCCAAGCATGTCTCCCTTCTAAATTTTAGGTGGAAGTCGATCACGTTCAATCTTCTCCCAACAAACACTCTCTCCTATAAAACTCCGTTTGAGCTTTTGTTTGGGTTCTTTCCATCTTACACACATCTTTGTGTTTTTGTATGCCTTTGTTATTCTAAAACTTTGTCCACGTCTACTCACAAATTAGCCCCTAGACGGGCTTGATCTTCTGCTTGTGTTTATCTTGGCTCATAAATAGACAATTAAACATATTAACAATTAAACAAACGAATATAAATTAGACAAACAAAGCTTGTGTTCATGTTTGTTTATTTAATTAAATGAACACAAATTTGTGTTCATGTTCGTTTCGTCGTTCGTTAAATAAAGGAACGAACATAAACGAACTTCCCGCTGAACGGTTCGCAAAATGGTTAGGTGAACATTGGTCCGTTTACAACTCTATTCATATCTTCATAATCAATGACAAAAGTTATAATTTTAGACAATGAGAACAATGATATCGGAAAAATATGTCAAGTGGCACGGAAATATTAATGTCAAAATACACAAGAATTGGTAGCAGAAACAACGAAAATTTTGTTATTTTCAATCGAATAATTTTTGTTTAATTTTCAAATCATATAACATAAAAATTGATCAAACCCCTAAAAATAGTGTGTTGTACCTTAAAATTTTTTTAAAAGGGCATTATTTTATCTTGCCCTAGTCATGAAAATGTTCAGGACCGGCCCTGAGAGGGGGGGGGGGGGGGGGGTCATTCTAATGTTTCTTGCACTTTTAACGATGTTGGAGGTACTCCCAGTTCCTAACACTCTTTAGTAGGTTCGCCTAAAATGCACGTTAACAAGGACCCTTTCAAGCCTACCACAGTGGACCAACTGGCTTTGCTACTCACTCAACTGCTGGTATTGGTTAACCTGGATCGGTTTTATTAATATCGGATCATCTAGACCTCAAATCCTCAATACCCACAAACATACTCGAGCCTCAATGCTGCCTTATGCTATCCAACTTCAAAGCTACTCGGTTCCTCTTCTTTGGCTAACAGATTGCTTAGCTTAGGCTTAAGCTGCCTACTCAAGCCCACAAACCTCTAGTTACCCCTTTTACTCCTTCATTTGGAGGCCATGTAGCAGTTTAGCAGGGTTAACAACAGTTCACTGATCTTGCATTCATTTTTTTAATTAATGTCTGTTCAGCAACCACAAGACACAAACTACTCTATTGATTCGAGTGCCAGCTCTCACATGAGATTCAGTCAATGTAACATTCATTCCCTAAGTCCGTGTAAATCTAAGACTATTATGGTTGGTAATGGTGCTTTACTTCCTGTTAGCTTAGTTGGCCAATTTTTTTTCCTTTTTCTCAAAAATCGTTTTTTGTTGAAAAAACATGTCATTCTTTCTAACCAAATGGTCAAAAACTTAATATATGTTCATCAATTTACTATTGTTGATTCTCCTTTATTGAATTTGACTCTTTTGGTTTCTTTATTAAGGATCTTAAAACATGTACCCTCATCCAACGATGTGACAGTGTTTGTGATGTGTATCGTGTTCTTCAACCTACTTCTTCACTTGGTTTTGCTCGTTCCCTTTCTGCAGTGTCAACTCATAATTGACATCCTCGTCTTGGACATCCATGATCATCTATATTTTATTTTTTAAAGTCTCACAGTTTCATTTCTTGCTCAAATAATAATCTTCCGACATGTCATGGTTGTCAACTCGGAAAACATTTTCATTTGCCTTTTAGTTATTCGTCTATAGAAACTACTAAAATATTTGAATTATTTCACTCATGGACTTCTTTTGTAGTAAGTCTAAGTGGTTTTTATTATTAAGTTCTTTTCCAAAATGATTTTTCTCATTTTTATGTGTAATTCTGTTACATGTCAAATCTGATGTATTTAATCAATTCGTGCTTATGTTATCAATCAATTCAAAACTGAAATTCAACTTTTTCATTGTGATAATGGATATGAATTTAATAACCAACAATTTCACAATCCTTTCAAACATAAATTTATAAATTAGTTTTTCTTGTACATATACGTCACAACAAAATGATAAAGTTAAACGCACTATTCGCACAATAAAAAAAAACCTTACGTACATCTCTCAGCCAAGCGTCTCTCCCTTCTAAACTCTAGGTGGAAGTACTTCTAATTTCTTCTCGCATGTTCAATCTTCTCCCAACAAACACTCTCTTCTATAAAACTCCGTTTGAGCTTTTGTTTGGGTTCTTTCCATCTTACACACATCTTCGTGTTTTTGTATGCCTTTGTTATCGATCCTAAAACTTTGTCCACGTCTGCTCACAAGTTAGCCCCTAGACGTGCTAGATCTTCTGCTTGTGTTTATCTTGGCTCGTCTTCTGAAATCAAGATCTGAAAATTTATCTTTCTAAACTAGATCAATATTTTATTTAATTAAAATACTAAATTCAGTTTAATTAAATAAAATATTACTTCATTTAATCAATTAAAAACATATATTCAATTTTAATTAAACAAAACATTAAACTATTTTGATATGTTAGTTGTATAAATTAAATAAATATAATATATAAATAATTTAAAACTTAACAAATTAGTAATATTAAATTTTTGTATTTCATACTTTAAGGTCATCTCTAAAATTTCAGACATGATTTTTAATTTCAGACTTTAAGACCAACTTTTAAAACTCAGATGTGATTCAGAGTTCAAATATTTAAAGTACGTTTGGTAGAGAGTCTTTAAAAGCTTTTAGGAGCTTTTGATTTTAAAAAATACTACTAAAAAACTAAAAGTCTTGTTTGGAAGGAAATGATATACCTTTCATTTTCTAAATAAACTCTATAAAACGACAGTAGAATTAGCGTTTGAAAAGCTTTGAAGTTTTTAGTCAAATATAATTACTTTTTACCATCCTATTAATTATAAACTATCACATTTAACTATTATTAATGTCCTTTTACGTAATTCAATACTAAAAACTACAGCTACAACTACTTTAAAAAAACATTTATAAAACTAAAAGCTCCAGCTCTTAAAAGCTACAGCTATTGAAAGTTCTACCTTTTTTAAAAAACACAAAGCTACAGCTAGTTTTGACAATTATACCCTTAATCTCTTTAAAGACAAAAAACACCCTAATTTGAGATGATGCATTTCTAAAAGATTCAAAAGAGCTGGTTAAATTTCAACGTTTGCTTTAATAATTCTTAAAAAAAAAAAATAAAATTAAAGTTGATATACAAATTGAACCTACATACAAATACTAAATTGATGTATTTTACTGAAAACATGTGACCAACTTATATTGATTCATTTACTAAAAAACTTAAAATTGTTATTGTTGATGCATGCTATAATATAAGTATTACAATAATTGTATATTAATTACTTATTTTTCAAATTAAGTCTTCTTAGCCGCTAGTATATTACAAATAATATGTACACTTCTTATTTTGTTAGTTTTGTTAGATATATTTGAATAATAAAACGGATCAACCATATTGCTAAATCATTAATATAAACCATAAAGAAACTCATACCTGAATTCATTGATATCGTCTTCTTTATGCGGAAACCTAACGACGAACGAACAGGGTTGTGAGAGTCTTCCTCACATAAAGCCTTACTGTTCTAGACCGAACAACAGATCTCTGATAGATGGAGATTAGGGATCTTAGGGTTGCTTTAGGGTATTGGGGACCTCACTATATATAGAATGGGAATTAGGGTTACCATCAAACTCTAAAGGTCAATAGTATTAGTTTATTAATTAATAGTCCAATAAGTCTATTAAAGATAAAGCCAATAATTTAAACATATAAGTCCATCCAAATAGAAATTCTAACAATCTCCCACTTGGACTTATCATGTTTGAAATTATATTACAGATATCCTTAGGCACGCGTCTGTAAGTTTATCTTTTAGACTTCCGTAATCAATCTGGTCCATTACATGTGTCAGTGATGGAACCATTGCAGCTTTCATCACACTTTACTAGTGATTAAACTCCGATGATCACCATACTAACACATTTAATGACATAGATCAAGTGAGTTGCATGAAATTTGCATGAAATTTGATTGCATATTTCCAATTGGTCCAACTTTAGTCTTAAATGAGATTAGTTCACATTCCTTATCGCAATGCAACCATTGCACATAAATGAGCTCAGAAAGAAATTAAAACCATAAACTTTATTCTGCAGAAAACTAGAACAATTCACAATAAAACATTACAAACGACCTTCAATTAACTCCCACTGAAACAAGGTTACATCCATAATAACACCTACATGAGCAACATGCTCACAAAATACCGTTGGTGTTAGACCTCTGGTTAATGAGTTTGCTAGCATAGATGTTGTTCTTATATTTATGTGAAAAATTGTTTATCCTGAACTCTCTCTTAACAACTAGAAACTTTGTAAAATTTCTGTTATTGTTAGAATAAAGCACAACTGATTTATTATCATGGTAAGTCTCTAGTGGTATTTTAATGCAATTGATACTTGCAACACCATGATAAAAATTTCACAGCCATAATCCTTTATTTGATGTCTGGTAATAAGCAATGAATTCTACGATCATGTTAGAAAGAGCTACAAGAATCTAATTACCAGAATCTTATATTTTTACTCTCACTGTTAAACATGATGCAACCAGATATAGAATAACTGCTATTTTAGCATCCCGTAAAACCAAAGTCAGAAAACCAAATGATCTCAACATTTTCGACTTTCATATGTGAGTATATTGTATTTTGTTTTCTATAAATAGCACATCAAATGCTTAAAATCTTTTGTATCTTATTTCTTTCAAAAACAATTATTTGAACACTAAAATTCTTTTGGCCTTCAAGTTTACAACCTTTCATGTTGAATCTACTCGAAACAATATCGATACAACTCTTTTGTGACAATCCAAGTATACTTCAAAATTTGGTCTATAAGTATACGAAAAACTTGATTCAGTCTAGCCAAGATCTTCCGTTAAAAATTTCTTGGTTTCCAAAACAAAACCATATCATTATTTACAAGTAGAGTATCAACAATATATAGTAACATCAAGATACATTTACTCCCACTATTACTTGCAATAATTAACGATATTTACCTCAAAACCATACAAGGTAATAATTTGATAAAAATTGCAATACTACTCAGGGAAACCTAAATTCAAACCATAGATGGATTATTCATCTTACTTACCATAAACTTTGAATCTTCAAATTCAATATCTTTAGGTCACTTTATGTAAGACGTCTCATCAATTTCTCCACTGAGAAACGTTTCTTAATATCCATACGATATGGCTCAAGATCGAATTGATTTGTTAGTGTCATTATTATTTATAAAAGAGTCATTCTAAATATCAGAAAGAAAATCTCTTTACAACCAATAAATCTCTTTTGAGTAAAGTCTTTAACGACCGGACAATCTTTATATCTTTCAATATTACCTTACGAAACCTTCTTAGTTGTAAGTATCCATATGTAAGTAACCAATTGGTTCCGTACCTTCAGGTAATTTGACATAATTCCAAATGTCATTGTCTTCATTGACTTTAATCTTATCTTTAATGGCATCAATCCAATACGAGAGTTAAAACATTACATGACTTTGCAAAATCTGATTATATCATTTTCTGTAAAGCCATTGTATTACATAAATCTTGGAGATACGACAAATGATCTTCTGGAATTGTACTCCTTTACTCTCTAATGAATTTTATTTAATGACACATCATGAGACTATTGAGATTGTACTGTTGTGTTGTCTTGTTCCGGTCCAATGACAGGAGTTGACGCCTGAACATTGATATCTGAATCCGGAATGATATTTTGGAACAATGAAATAATAGAATCTCAAACAAAATCCAATTATACTTCAAAGACAACTTTCTTAATTGTTTCTCCCCACAACCTCAATATTCTCAAGAAATCTAGCATTCCCTTTTTTCTTTTTTCTCAAAAAAACGTTATTGATGTGGGATAACAAAACTTTTTGCCAAGATACCAACAAATTAGTAGCATACTGCATACGTCTCTTAAGTCCAACTTATTTGGCTTGTTATGGCCTAACTTAATTTGGACAACCACATACGTACAAACGCCTAATGATAGGCATACTGCCCGTCAAAGTTCGTATAAGAATCTGGTAACTACTTTGTTGGGTACATTATTCAGAATATGTATCACGATCTCTAAGATTTCTCCTTAAAGAGACTCTAGTAAAGATGAATGACGAATCATACTCCTTACTATACCCTTAAGAGTCTTGTGCCTTCTGTCTACAAAATCATTCATGTTAGGTTTTTCTGACATTATGTATTGCAGAACTATTCTAAATTCTTTAAGGAAAAAAAATATATATCATGTTCGTTATTCTCTTGATCCATTTTATCTGTCGTATTATCATCCATCACGATCAGATTTGACAGCTTTATTTTCTTTTCAAGCTGAAATGCAACATCAAGTTTAAAAGATTTTGAATAAACGTCCAATGATTGAGATTTCTTATAAACTGGATAAATGTAGAAAAAATAGAGTAGTTTTCAATGAATATGATAAAATGTATTTGTCATTCCATTAAACTGTAGGGAATGAACCACAAATATCATTATTTATCTTTTAAGACATTCTTATCTCTATTGACAGACAAATTTTTATTGATAGTTTGATTTCCTTTGATATAAATAACACAGACTTGAAAGTCTAAGTGATCAAAAAAATTTCATTTAACACAAGCTCTTGAGTTTTTTGTTTAGAGATGTATCCAAAATGCTTGTGAAATAAATCGTACGAAATCCTTACAAGGTTTTAGTTTTGTACCTCTCAAGTGTATTTGCCGTGCTTATAATATAGGAATTTGCATACATCAAACATATATTTATTTATTTAAAGGACAAGAACCAATCAAATATGAATTTTGATTTAGACCAACTTTACTATTTCTAAATGAACAACAAAAAAAAAATGATCTGTCCATACTACTTATAAACTTTAGGTTTCATCTAAAAGATGATTAAACAAATTTAATTGAAATTCAACTTTAATCTCCTATATCTTTATACTGCAAATTTATTATCATCGCCTACATAGACGAATCTTTCAACATTAAATGGCGATTGAATAAAGAAAACTTTAGATGATCATACTTATGTAGGTAGTATAACCGAAATCTAACCATAAAGTATGTCTAGGTACAAAAACTAATACAACTTTAAAACAAAACTATCAATAGATATTTACCTTCATATAATCTGACTTCATACCAAAAGAAGTACATCAAGAATTTACATTATAAAAAAGTGTTATCTGATTTTTATTAGCGAAAGAATCAAAAGAAACCACATTTAAACAAAACAAATCTATATATATATAAAAGTTGAGTCCTCCATGCAATAAACGTGATGACAAATCTCATGTAATGAATAAGAAAATTAATGGGTTAATTTAATTTTAATTTTTAATAAATGAGAAAACTAATGAGTTAATTTAACTTTAAATTGTTAACAAGTAATATATTATTATATTTAGTTAGTTGTTTTTATAAATGTTGAGTCTATTATATATAAGTTGAGTTTCATGCAATAAATATGAGTATTATTTATTTGATTTAATTTTAATAAAAAAATTTATTAAATATCAATAGTAAGCATTTTGTTAATTTCGTTAAATATCTAAAAATAGTTAGTCCATCTAATTTTAATTAAATATCTACAACATTTATCATATCTAATTTTAATTTTTAATAAATAAGAAAACTAATGAGTTAATTTAACTTTAAATTGTTAAAAATTTATTAAATATCAATAGTAAGCATTTTGTTAATTTCGTTAAATATCTAAAAATAGTTAATCCATCTAATTTTAATTAAATATCTACAACATTTATCATATCTAATTTTAATTTTTAATAAATAAGAAAACTAATGAGTTAATTTAACTTTAAATTGTTAACAAGTAATATATAATTATATTTAGTTAGTTGTTTTTATAAATGTTGAGTCTATTATATATAAGTTGAGTTTTATGCAATAAATATGAGTATTATTTATTTGATTTAATTTTAATAAAAAAATTTATTAAATAGCAATAGTAAGCATTTTGTTAATTTCGTTAAATATCTAAAAATAGTTAGTCCATCTTATTTTAATTAAATATCTACAACATTTATCATATCTATACTATATATATTTACTTTTAAATTTCATTTTTAACTTCTCTTCTTTTATATTTAAAAATTATGTCTCATTTAAATTTTTATTTTTTTTTGTTTAATGCCATTACCGTTTCATAACCCTTGGTTATCTATAATTAATTGTTATTTCATTATTTATCCATAGGTTACAAAGAAGATGAATGATTATCAAAAGTTTTAAATATTATGGGTTGCAAATAATCCATTTGTCAACCTAAAACATTCTTTTCCTAGAATTTCACCGGTTAGTTTTCTTCTTGATTTCTTCTTGATTTATTTTTCAAATATCAAGTTTGTTTTTCATCTCCAACACATGTATGTTTATTCTATTTTGTGAAAATGATTATTACTGTTTTTATTTTGTGATATTTTATATTTGACAGTGATATTGATGGACATTATTGAAGTGACCATCCATGCAAAAAAGTTCTTGACAAATAGATTTTCTAAAAAACTTTGGTGTGTTCTTCAATCCGTACATTGATAATTCTTTTTACATTTAATGATATATTTATTTAATTTATTTAAATTATTTCGAATTATATGTTTTTATTAATAAATTGTTTGTGTTGATGTAGGTGTTTGATTTGTTCAATATTGATATGTCATATATCCTAAAGGTTCGTTGCTAAAGAAACATATATGTCAACGTTATATTCACCAACGTAAATAGTTCATTGTCGTATATTTCTTTCAACTATATAGTTTAAACTATAATAATTTTTTTTAAAATGTATCAACAACTAAATTTTTGTTTCTCTATACTTGAATTCTTCTATGAATATCTTCTTGATTATTTTTTCAACAATAAAAATTTTACAATATTTATTTTGAATGATTTATTTTTTATTTCAATTCATCTTTGAAGAATTTTTAATAAATATTGATCTAGAAACGTTATTGAATAACATATAAAAATTGTAATGTATTGAATATAACCATCGTTACACAATTTGATATTGTGAATACTAATATTAAATATAATTTAATGAGAATATTTGTATCTATGTTTATATGTTTTCTAAGTCTTTTATATTCCCTTAATATTAACAATGCACTATATATTTTACTTGAAGTTTTATGTTTATTGAATTAGTAATTTAATATTTTTTTAATTGGTATATTTAATTTTCGTTAAATATCTAAAAATAGTTAGTCCATCTTATTTTAATTAAATATCTACAACATTTATCATATCTATACTTTATATATTTATATATTTACTTTTAAATTTTAGTTTTAACTTATCTTCTTTTATATTTCAAAATTATGTCTCATTTAAATTTTTACTTTTTTTGTTTAATGCCATTACCGTTTCATAACCATTGGTTATCTATAATTAATTGTTATTTCATTATTTATCCATAGGTTACAATGAAGATGAATTATCATCAAAAGTTTTAAATATTATGGGTTGCAAATAATCCATTTGTCAACCTAAAACATTCTTCTCCTAGAATTTCACCGGTTAGTTTTCTTCTTGATTTATTTTTCAAATATCAAGTTTGTTTTTCATCTCCAACACATGTATGTTTATTCTATTTTGTGAAAATGATTATTACTGTTTTTATTTTGTGATATTTTATATTTGATAGTGCTATTGATGGACATTATTGAAATGACCATCCATGCAAAGAAGTTCTTGACAAATAGATTTTCTAAACAAATTTGGTGTGTTCTTCAATCCGTACATTGATAATTCTCTTTACACTTAATGATATATTTATTTAAATTATTTCGAATTATATGTTTTTATTAATAAATTGTTTATGTTGATGTAAGTGCTTGATGTGCTCTATATTGATATGTTATATATCCTAAAGGTTCGTTACTATAAAATCTTTAAGTCAACGTTATATTCACCAACGTAAATAGTTCATTGTCATCTATTTCTTTCAACTATATAGTTTTAAACTGTAATAATTTTTTTTAATGTATCAACAACTAAATTTTTGTTTCTCTATACTTCAATTCTTCTATAAATATCTTCTTGATGATTTTTTCAACAATAAAAGTTTTACAATATTTATTTTGAATGATTTATTTTTTATTTCAATTCATCTTTGAAAATTTTTCAATAAATATTGATCTAGAAACGTTATTGAATAGCATATGGTTTAATAAAAATTGTAATGTATTTTAATATAACCATCGTTACAATTTGATATTGTGAATACTAATATTAAATTTAATTTAATGAGAATATTTGTAACTATGTTTATACATTTTCTAGGTCTTTTATATTCTCTTAATATTAACAATGCACTATATATTTTACTTGAAGTTTTTATGTTTATTGAATTAGTAATTTAATATTTTTTTAATTCGTATATTTCATTTAGTGTAGTATTTCATTTGTTATTTGGTTGTGATTTCATTATGGGATACAACACATTAATGCAATATTTTTTGAATTTAAAAAAATTCAAATAACAAAGCATAATAATAATTATTTTATTAGTCATTTTATTTAAATATCATTAATCATTTCATAAAATAATATGCTAATTATAAGGTTATAAAAAATTTATTCGTTCTATTCTATAAATAAAATGCTTAATCGTTAATAAAGAACCATTAATCATATATATCATAAGTGATTTTGATTAATGTATAATGAATTAGTAACAACCATGCCTAACAAAACCATCTAAGAGACATAGATAAAAATATGATATTTTTACGATTATCATTAACATTATTTTAAAAATTATCAAAATACAAACAAATGCATCTATGAAAGTGCATAATTTATTTGAGTTCTTTTATAAATAAATAAATAATATAATATAGTTCTTTCTATAAAAATGTTGACTCCATATGCATATAGTTCTTTCAGTTTTTTTTTAAAACAAATATTTAAAGTGTATTATTTTTGTCTTTTATAAATAAAGAATATAATATAATAGAGTTCTTGAAGTTCCTTCATAAATAAGTATTTAGAGTGTATTATTTATGTATATGAAACTCATTTTCTTGGAATCTAACAAAAACCATGTCACTTATAAACGGTGACTATTAGCATAAATAATTAAATACATATTTTTTATAAGAAAATTTTATATACTTGATTTCTTTGAGTTCTAGATATAAATAAATAGTATAATATAATAGAGTTCTTTTATAAGTAAATAATATTTACAGTTTATTATTTATGTATGTGAAAATTATTTTTGAGTTCTTTTATAAATAAATATTTACAGTTTATTATTTATGTATATATAAATCTTTTTGTTAAAATATAACAAAAATTATGTGAATTTTAAATAGTGACCTACATATTTTTAATTTAATTAGAATAATTATATTTTAAACAATTTTTTTACAATACAGAACATATAAATATCATTAATGTTTTTTATTTGCATAGGTGTCCATATATTTTCATTTGTGTTGCGTTATAATTCTTATTCTTTTCATGCATGTATATTTGGATTATTTGTATGGATATTTGTTATTTATCTAAAATTTCATAGTCTTTTAATGTATGGTTTGGATTCACATTCAATATATTTATTAAGAGAGATCTATACAATGTATTGGTTTTTATGTCACGTAATATAACTAATACACTAATTAAGTTACTTATTATACGGAATACATTATTAAGACCTTTAAATTAATCCGAACTTTTAATTAAATGTGCTTTAATTTATATGTATTATTAGCAAGGATAAAATCGTATAAAAAACGTCCAACTCCTAAAGTAATAGTATTGGTAATATAAATTTAAAATTATAATGATTTACTTAATTTTAGTTAAATATTTAAACAATAATTAAACCCTTGATATTTATAATAGTAATAATGATTTGTAAAAATTATAATTTGTAGTAATCGATCTTAATAACATAGGTTATCAAAGAAATATGTACTAGCTATTACATATTTCAAAGTAAAAATGAATTTAAAAATCCCAATATATAATTTTATTTTTAGTGAAGCTCTTCAACATTTAGGATGATTAAAGTCCAAAGTTTTATAAAATTAAATGATTGAATTACATGGCATATTTGTTTTAATATATGTGTAATTCATTCTAACCTTCATTTTTTCATATCATATAAACTCTTAATATCTGTCCATTTGCATTTGCTTTTAATCTTGCAAACAAAATTTCACACTAAGATGAATACAAATAAATATGTTAATAATATACTATAATAAAACCCAAGGCGAATCGTTTAGTTGTGATAAGAGTTTATGTGTCAATTTATGTGACACTATCTAGAATAGCAAATGCTTAATGACTTAAAATTGTCATGTTTGAAGACAGTAATAGTCAAATACTACATACAAAATACAGTCTATAAAATGACTTTTAATACCTATGTTTATAGTCAATGTACTCAGTACTCCCATACCAATTATCTATGAAGAATTTTCATTGAACTTATAATTTAATATTTTAACTTATTATGTGTAAGACTATTAATTTAGTATATTGGTTTATATTATCATAAATGACCTAGCCTAAAACACTTTTTTATTTTTTAAATTTTTTACAAGTATTATTTTCTGACATCTTTCACATGCATTAATCTAAGTTTTTTAATGTCATTTAATAATTTACTTTCAATACTATTATGACACATTTTGTATGGTCTTAATGTAGTTGATTATGCACACAAATTTGTTTGGCGCTACAATTTGATATGATATTTGTCAATCTAAAGTTTATATAGTGACCCTAACAAACATACATTTTTTATAATTACATAATATTTTAAATAAAAATCAATTAGCCCGGTGCATTGCACGGGCCGTCATGACTAGTATACTCAACAATCAACTCATAAAAGAGTTTTAAATCAGAAATTTAATGAGATACCTATAACACCATTAATTCTAGTCTTTGGACAGAGAAATTAACTGTAAGTGGTACTCTCAGTCTAATGATGAAATACTGACAATAAATTCGGTCAAAACAACAGTCTCTTGGGCCGACTATTATTCACATGAACATAACTTTATAATTGTCACGTATTCAACATTGCATGCACATCATTATTTGGCAAAATTACGCCAACCTTTGGGCCAATCATAATTCGCATAAATAATTATGTACAGTCATCAATGTATTTAGAAATCAACTAATTATATAAAAGATGTTACTTTGGCAACATTTAATATAAATTAATCGAATGAAAATACTAGACCAATTAAGAGTTTAACAAAAAATCATACAATATATCGTTATATAACGATACCTCAATTATAAATGATACTCTTAGTATAATGATCAAACACTGACATGGTCAAACGATAGTCTTCCTTTGAGCCGACTATTGCCTACATGAATAATTAACTTTATAGTGGTCACGTGTTTATCACCACATGTATGTATTATTTGGTCAAACTATGTCAACCTTTGGGTGAATCATAATCCACATAAATAATTCCATACAAACATCTATGTATTATCAGTATAATTAATATAAAAGAGGTTACTTTGAAAACGTTTTATATCAATTAATTGACTCAAAATACTAGATTAATCCTTAAGGGTTTCACCAAAAAACAAAAATATTTATATTCACATAAGACAATACCACAATATTTTAATAACCTGAATTTGCTCAATCAATTAGATTTCTAGATTGGTAGGAAATTACTCAAATTCCTACAATATATATGGTTATCCACCCCTTTAATAAAATCTATTAGATATATTGCAACTTTTCGAAATATTATTGTTTATGCCTAAATTTATGTAAATATCAAATCTTTATTACGAGAACAACCGAATTGAAATTCACAAAAGTTTAGAAATTTATCTCGTAACTTGATTAGCCTTAGTTAACGATAAAAATCGTTATCTACAAATATTTTGGTTCGAAACCCGTTTTACCAAATATTTAAAAATCCAAAATAATTTCCTGAAGATATTATTTAGCAATAATACTAGAACAATAAATAATTACTAAATATGACTTTTATAAATTTTCTGTGAATAAAACATTATCATAAATAGTCATAGGACCAAATTGTAATTATCAAGAAAAACTTTAAATCAATCAAATGATTATGGAACAAATTGTTCATCCTCAAACTATCAAATCTATATGGATGATCCATATCTTAATATGATCCACAATGTCTTTAATAAAATTAACCGACAAAAAAATTTGTCGTAAAGTTAAAAGGAACCAAATTTCCTTCAAAGATGTTTTAGTATTGAATACTAATACAATAAATAATTACAAAACATGACTTTTACAAATTTTATGTGAGAAGAATGTTTTATTATAAAAGTCACAAGATCAAAATGTAATTATCAGAAAACTTTAAATTAATCTTGATAATTATCAAATAAATAATTTATCCCCAAACTATCAGATTAATTAGGATAAAACAGATGCATTAATTTCTTTCCTTATGTCGATCCATAAAGTTTTTAGTACTCACAAAACCTATCTTTTATAAAGTTTCTATTAATTTACAAGTCGATAAATATCATAAAAAATAGAAACACTTTATTATAATAATGTGTGATTATCTAAAGACTTTAAATCAAATGAATATTTAAATGATTATCAAATATCATCCTCAACTTTAAATTTTTACGGATCAAACATATCCGTAACTTAAATTAATCCACAAAATTGCAACCACACTGTTGTTCATATCCGTTGGCGCAAGAAACAAAAATAGATTTTTTTTTATTTTAATAATCCAAATCAACTAACATGGATAATAATTCAAACGGCGCACCTAACAAGAATGTGTATAAGTGTATTCAATGGCGGCACACCACTATGTAATGTATTAAACCAAAACTTATGCTTCTAATGCATAATATATCCACGCAAGCATCAAAGATTATTAAAAAAATTTACACTTCTGCCAATGCAAAGCCACTATTCCAGAAAAAAAGAAGTAAATTTATTCAGAATTTTTTTAAAACCTTTGAGAAAGGTGGACGGCCGTGTGAGAATTATTTTCATGCCGAAGAGAATTGCGAGCATCATTGGACGAGCTGATTATATATATAACAATATTAATCTAACGATTTAACAAATATGATGGGCTCTGATACCACTTGTTATATATATTTGAATAATAAAACAGATCAACCATATTGCTAAATCATTAAGATAAACCATAAAGAAACTCATACCTGAATTCATTGATATCGTATTCTTTATGCGGAAACCTGACGACGAACGAACAGGGTTGTGAGAGTCTTCCAACTGGTCCAACTTTAGTCTTAAATGAGATCAGTTCACATTCCTTATCGCAATGCAACCATTGCACATAAATGAGCTCAGAAAGAAATTAAAACCAAAAACTTTATTATGCAGAAAACTAGAACAATTCACAATAAAACATTAAGAACGACCTTAAATTAACTCCCACTGAAACAAGGTTACATATCCGTAATAACACCTACATGAGCAACATGCTCACGAAATACCGTTGGTGTTAGACCTCTGGTTAATGAGTTTGCTAGCATAGATTTTGTTCTTATATTTATGTGAAAAATTGTTTATCCTGAACTCTCAACTGAATACTTTGTAAAATTGTTTACATGACTTGTACACTTAATTTTTATTACTTGTAATGTAGGTTTTATTCTAACGTTTTTCTCTTTCAATTTTTATAAGGTTCTTTATTTAATTAAATATTTTTAAGGATTTTAATTTATTTTCATAGAATTTTATTTTTTTAATCTTAATTAAATGTAAATTTTATTCCTCAGACACAAGCCTAAAATCAAACAGTATTATTCCTCCCATCCTGAAAATCCCCTTGTACCTCCAAAAATAATATCTCAGCTTCACTGCATTAATTCCCTCTATTTATTTCTTTAAATCGAAAATATTTGCAGCTTATACATATACATATGTACAGTATAAGGCACTTTGTATAATTATTATTTTTATCTATTCATGATCAATGCAATGCAAATTCTAAAGAAGCAACGTCCCCAAGGGGTTTCACATATCTAACAGGGTATCAAGCCTCCTCATTCTTTGAGAGTTTGAGGTTTCATACGATAATTCCGCTGCCTTATTTTTTTTTTTTCCTTTTTCGGTTGCTGCTTCATCTTCATCGGAAGACAACAAAAACTCAAGATTTTGTCTTGAGTCAAAGAACTTAAGTCATGCTCTTGTGAGTTTGCCCGTTGAGTGGTTTTATGCTTTTAACTCATGTGCGTCAACCTAAGTCAAGAACTCAAGATTTTGTCTTCTTGTCGTTTTCATTGGTCAACAAATTGGTTCGTTATTTGTCTTTCAACCGATAATAGCATTTCTCCAAGACTTTTCTTCTCAACAACGACGGCTACATTAATTATTTTGTTGATGATTCTTTGCCAACGCAAACAATATTTCAGCGGCAGCCGCTTGCTTGCTTGCTTCGGTTGGAGAGTTGTATTAAATATAATCCCTCTACCCACGGTTGAACTAGTCCATTCTCCTATCATGTCGACCACTAGTCCCTTGTCATCAACATCGTTGTTGGGAAAAGGGATCTTTTGATAATGAAAATAATTGCACAGGATCGGTATAATCAAAACTTGATCTTTATTAACATAATCTTGAATTCACACTTTACATTTTGATTAAGGTTTCTATTTATAATCGTCTAAGAGGTACGATGAAAAGTCGCAACTCTTCATGAAACCTTTTCGTATGGTTGTGTCTTTTCGTGAAGAGACACACCTTTTCGGTTTGTCTAAATACTATTCTAGTCCTTGCACTTTCTATAATTACATAATGATACAATATCTAAACTATTTACATATTCAGTCTAACAATCAATATTAATCCATCATTCTCCCCCTTAATCTTGATTGTTGCTTGATAAGTCTTCAACTCCAAGAAGTTGCCTCATTGTGACAAACTTAATTCTTGTTAGTGCTTTAGTAAGTATGTCGGCTCTTTGTTTTTCTCCGCTGATGTGCTCGACAATCAAATCTTCTCGTTCAACACATTCTCTGATGAAGTGGTACTTGGTATCAATGTGTTTACTTATTCCATGAAATATTGGGTTCTTCGTTAAGGCTATTGTTGACTTGTTATCAACATAAATCTTGATTTTTTGTTCTTCATTATTTGTAATCCTGCTGAGTGATCTTTTTAACCATATTGCTTGACTTGCTGCTGCTGTTGCTGCAATCAACTCTGATTCGCATGATGACAATGCTAGTGTTCCTTGTTTCTGAGTACTCCAGCTGATTGGTGAGTTTCCAAAGTAAAAAACTATTCCCGTTGTTCCTTTTCCTTCTTGTGTATTAATACCATAACTGCTGTCACTATAACCTTCTATGTTGTTTCCTCCTTTCAATCCATAAGTTATTCCATAGTCTTTTGTTCCTTTGATGTACCTTAATATCTGTTTAATAGCTTTCATATGTTGCTCCTGTGGTTCTTGCATAAAACGACTAAGTAATCCAACTGAGTAAGTTTGGTTAGGTCTAGTATGTAGTAAATATCGTAAACATCCAATTATGCTTCGATATTTTGTGGCATCTACATAAGTTCCTTTTGAAAGGTTTGTCAATTTAAGTCCTGGTTCCATAGGTATTTTTGCATCATTGCAGTCTAACATTCCTGCATCGTTGAGTATCTTATTTGCGTAGGCTGTTTTTTTAACGAAATCTTGTCATAACTTTGCATGACTTCAATTCCTAGATAGTAGGCTAATAAGTCGAGATCACTCATCTCAAACTTATCCTTCATTTGATCCTTGAATAAATCTTCTCTTGTCTTGGTGTTCCAGTGATTATCAGGTCATCTACATATACTCCTATCAATAATGTTGACGACTTGGTTGTTCTTGTGTATACAGCTTGTACTAACGCACACATGCTAAAATCTAATTCTTTCAGGGTCTTATCTAATTTTGTGTACCATGCTCGTGGTGCTTGTCTAAGACCATATAGAGCTTTAGCACGTTTATAGACTTTGTCTTCATGCCTTGGCTGTATAAATCCTTCTGGTTGCGAGACATATACTTCTTCTTGTAATTCTCCTTGTAAAAATGCAGATTTTACATCTAAATGGTGTACTTCCCATTTATTGTAAGCTGCTAGTGCTAATATTAGCCGTATTGTCTCAATTCTAGCTACAGGTGCAAAGAATTCATCAAAGTCTATGCCATGATCCTGTATGTATCCTTTTGCTACTAATCTTGCCTTGTGTTTAACTATTTCTCCATTGGCATTTCTATTTGTCTTAAATACCCACTTTAAACCTATTGCTTTATGATTTCTAGGTAAAGTGGTTAACCTCCATGTATTGTTTTTGGTGATAGAATCAAATTCTGCCTTCATAGCTTCAATCCATTTTTTATCCATTGCTGCTTCCTTGTAGTTACTAGGTTCATCTTCAACTTATAGTAATTGTTCATATATTTCACTTAAAGGTCTGTATCCTCTTATAGGTATATGATCAATCCTAGTCAGAAGATGAATCTGTGTCTGGGCTATGTATAGGTATATTGGTTTGCTGAGGGGTGTAAGTTTCATTACTTGTATCTGGTGAATGGGATCTTGGTGTGTTGGTTGGTGAGGTTGTTTCATTGTGAGTGTGAGGGATATTTTCTGTTTGAATTTGTGGTTCTATGCTTTGTCGGGTTTCAACAGTAAAATCACTCCACTCAGGTTCTTCCAGATTAAAATCCTTTGTGTATTCCTCCCAATTCCATGTTTCATCTTCTTTAAACTTTACATATCTTCTTTAAACTTTACATCTCTACTTACACAAATCTTTGTCTTTGAATTAAATAAGCGATATGCTTTTGATCCAGGTTCTGTTCCAAGGTATATCATTTGTATGCTTCTATCATCTAATTTAGTTAAGTGTTGAGAAGGTATTTTTGCATATGCTATGCAACTAAAGATCCTAAGGTGAGTTAGGTCTGGTTTCCTTCCCTTTAAAGCTTCATATGGAGTAATATCTTCTATAGATTTAGTAGGTTTACAATTTAGGAAATCACCTGAAGTGAATTCTCTTCCTCTGTCTGTTCTAAATATCTTTATTTTAGTTCTATATTCATTTTTTACACTTGATTTGAATTCCTAAAAGAATTCAAGTGCTTCATCCTTTGAACTTAGAAAATATCCCCACATATATCTTGAGTAGTCATCTACTAGTAAAGATATGTATCTCTTTCCTGATGGTGTAGGTGGTGATATAGGACCACACAAATCACCATAGACTAACTCTAATGGTATTTCTGATCTTGCCAGGGTTTGTTGTGGAAATGAAGTTCTACTATGTTTTCCTTTCAAGCATATGTCACATATACCTGTAGTATTTCTAATATTGGGTATTCCTTGAACTAAATTCTTTGATGCCATTGACTTTAGAGAGTTAAAGTTCAAGTGGCCTAATCTTGCATGCCAAAGTCATGCTTCATCTTGTAAGTTGCTTAACAGGCATATAGGTTTTCCTAGTCTTAGGTCTGCTTTATATAGACGAATCTTTGATCGTTTTACTCTTAACAGTACTTTATTACTTGAATTGTATAAGTGTAGTAAGTTTCCTTCCATTACTACTCTGCATCCGTTTTCTGTGAGTTGTCCTAAGCTCAATATATTGCTAGTAAGGTTCGGTATATAGTATACTTGTGATATTATACGTTGTTCCATATTTTTACATTCTAAAAGTATAGATCCTTTCCCTTTGACTTCTATGTACGACCCATCTCCGAATCGTACTTTTCCAGTAATAATTTCATTATGTTCTTTGAATGATTTTTATTTCCTGTCATATGGTTACTAGCTCCATTATCTAAGAACCATGTATTCTCATTGTTTATGGGTAACCATCTTGGTTCTAAGTTATCTTCATTTAATGATACTTGTTGGTGTTCTTCTATGGTTGCCATAAGCAAAGTTGGTTCTAAGTCTTCTTCTATTAGGTTTGACTATTTAGAGTTTTGACCTATCTGTGGACATTTGGATGCATAATGTCCATTCTTCTTACATTTATAGCATTGAATTCTACTCATGTCAGGAGTGAATTTCTTTGTGTTGCTATTGTTCTCTTTATTGAAATTATTTTGTGAGGGTTCATGATTCTTTCTTTTTGATTTGAATCTATTACTTCCTCGACCTCGTGAGTGGTTAAATCTATTTCGACCACGTCCTCTAAAGTGTTGACCATTTCCTACATGTTGTGTGAACATCAAGTTCTCTTCACTATCCACATGTTTACCTCTTTTGAGTTTTAGTCTCTCTTCAAAAGTTTTTAGTCTGCCAACAGCTTCATCTAATTTCATTGTATCTAGTTCTGAGTATTGTTCTATAGATGCAACTATCTGTAGAAACTTGTTTGGTACTGCGTTTAATAATTTTCTAACGAGTACGGGGTCTTCATATGTTAACCCTAGGCTTGCTGCCTTTTGAGTGTTTGTAACCTAGCTTGTTGGACACGTTCTACTCCTATGTGTCTTGTCTTTAAGGTATCCCATACTTCTTTTGCGGTCTTAAATTCTGAAATAAATAAAAACTGATCTTTTGGAAGTGCTTAATAAATGTAGGCGATCGCCGTTTTATCTTTCTTAGCATCTTCTTGAGTTGTTTCTTGTGGTTCAATCATTTCCCACAAGTCATTTGCTTCTAATATTGCTTGCATTCTAATTGTCCACATGGTGTAATTTGTTGTCTTTAACATAGGACATGTAAAGTGAGATACTATCCCTATCTCCTTTACATTATTTCTAGTGTTTTCTTGTCCTGATTTGTCACCCATTTTACTATTATCAAAATCTAATTCTTTCTTTTATGGAATCTTATAATTTCTATTATAAAATTCTTTCTATACAATAATTTAGGCTTTTAAGTCTAAATTTTCTGGTTTCAGTTTTAGGCTTATTACTTAAGACTAAAACTATTTGACTTTTTACCTGTTTTTCCTATTTGGTTCAAAATTATAATTGGCCGGTTATAAAAATGAACTAAAATAAAATTTTGTCACAAATTAAAAATGAATGACAGAATTAAATTTTTAGAAAAAACTATAAACTTTAAAAATAAAATTTATATCAAAGAGTAGTAATACTTCGCGCGTCAAATTTTATAAGTATCACTATTTTAAAACTTTATAAGTTACGTTATAAAATTTTAAAATCAGTAATAAACTATAAGTTATGTTATAATTTATTTTCTGAAACCTAATCTGTAACAACCTAATTTTTTATCTAGTCTTAAATTCAGTATTTGAACCGATAATGTAATATTATTACATTATTTGAATTATAATTTAATTAAGTTATGAAATATTTAATTAAATTATATAAATATTTAAATTATGATTTAATAAATTATTAAAGATAATTAAATAAAAGAGATATAAGATACAAAGTAATAGTGGGTTAACTAGCAAATATAACTAGATGAAGTATATAAACGAGATTTAGGATTCATTTAATCATTCTCCACACTCTCTCTATTTTCTCTCTCTACTCTCTCTCTAAAATTTCACAAAATTCATCAACTATCACCCTAATTTGCAAGCAAGTGGGAATATTAATCAAGGAAAAGCTACAAGAAGAGATAAACAACAACGATTACATACGAACTGAGGTAAGAATCGACTCTTTTAAGCTTTCATATTTTCAGTTTTGATGATAAAATTTGAATTTATCATTTCTTGAGTGATTAAAGCTAAGTTTTAACTAGATTCTTATAGGTTACATATAATAAATCAAAACTAGGTTTAATACTTAACATATTTGTGATTTTAGATGTAGAAATGTATATTTTTAAGATGTACAATATGAACAAATTCGAAGTGCCAAGAACAAACTCGAAATACATAGAACAAACTCGAAATTGAGCTAAATTCAAGAATATATTCGAATTTAATCCTTAAATTCGAATTTGGGTTGATTTTTTTGAACATTAAAATCGAATAATTGGTTCGAATTTAGTCAAGGCTTCGAACTTAGTACATAAATTCGAATAGTGGTTCAAATTTTGATGATAATGCTCGAATTTAAGCATAAAGTCGAGACTAGGATTTGATTTTTTGTCATTAAAGTCGAAAAGGACTTTGACTTTAGCTATATATATTCGCATTTATGTTTATGATTCTAAGTCATGGTCGAACTTAGCTTATGACTCGAACTTGGTGCCTTCGAATTTAATTTGTATTCGACTTTGATGCCTTTAAATTTATCACATGCTCGAATTTAATATATAAACTCGAAATCCACTCCCTAAACTCGAATATATTGAATAAAATACATAGACAACGCATAAAATAACAATATAATTAGAAAAATGATTATATATATATTAATATATATATATATATATATATATAGAGAGAGAGAGAGAGAGAGAGAGACCTTTGAGAATTTAAGAAACAAAGAATGAGTTATGAATGAACAAGTTATCTGAATCAGATGAAATAAAGCTTTTAAAGACTAAAAGATGATGAAATTGACATGATATTAACATGATAATTCTGGACAGGTTCAGTGAAATTCTGAACATAGAGACAAAGATTTAAAAGATTTAAAGCGGATCAAAGACTTGAAATGACAGAACAGATTGACAAAGATAAAATCCTGAGATAACTCAGGTGGCAGATTTTACATCTGTTTGATAAAGACCCAGATCTGTGAGTTATAGATATTCAGATTTAACATGCTTGCATTTCCGGTTGAGACATATTATTGATGCTACATTTATTTGACATTCATATTATCAGCTGGATTGTGACCTGTGCACACCATGGTTGGGTGTTGCCCAGTGGATCATGATAGCTATTTGACTATCACTTCATATGATATTGCTTTTACAGTTCATTTCAGATATTGCTTTAAGATTACTGATATCATGACTATGAATACTTATGCTTCATCATTGCATATACTTTGACATTTGATTCAGCTTGATTAGCCTTATTGGTCTATTGTTCTAGACCTGGCTACTTCACCAGTTCTATTGAACTTGGTAATGACCTTCGATGTTCCGCCACGTTGATTTACTGGTAGCTAGCCCAGTATGTGGCTGATCCCCACGATTTAAGCGTGAGCGTGACTTGAGCATCATCCGACTCTATGACCCTATGTCTCAATCATGAGGGCTGAAGCGGCAGCCAAGACATATCACGCTAGACTTATGATGATCCGCTTGACATTGCATGTTAATTTGAAAATCTATTTACTCACTAAGCGTTGCTTACAGTTGCTACATAACATTTTTACAGGAAAAGACAAAGGAAAGTCACCTGCCGGACCTAGTACTTAGGTCTTACAAGATCAAGACAGGAGTTCTCATAGACCTCTACTCAGCAAACCCTTTTTGGTACTAATTGGATGATAAAAATATGATGGTCTGGGTAGATTTATCTTGATTATATGATGACGTGAATTAGATTAGACTTGTGCCATTTATAAGTTTAATTTAAAAACTGAAATCTGTATTAAACTTAAATCCTAGTATGTTGTACTGTAATTTAAATATTCCGCACTTAATTACTCTATCTTAGTTTGATTGATATCGTATTGCATGATGTGGGATCTAGACTCGTGACTACTGCCTCGTGAGGGGTGGTCTTCACATAATTTTATTATAAGTTACATTATAATAAAATTAAATCTAAAGGTTTTTTTATCTAATTTTTTTTTCTGAAAATAAAGTTAAAGCAAGGTAATTTAAACCTAACCTTTTTTTTGGGCTTGACTATTTGATTGGATCCTGTTTGGATCTGAATGCAAACTTATGGGGTTGGGCTTCCTTCTTTGGACCCTCGCTTTTCTTGACTGGTTTACTTGAAACATTTCTTACTGAAACGTTGGCTTTCTCTCAACCGGTGTTTCTTCTGCTTTTGTGAATCGACGCCTCTGTCCCTTAATCGCTGCTCTGGTATGAAACGTTGCAATCCTTCGGTTTGAATCGATGCAACTCTTCTTATATAACCATCGGATATCTTGAATCGGTGGCTATGGATTTCGGATTTGTTGCAATCGGTGTTCTAATGTTTCTGATTTGGGGCAAAACGTAAGAATCCTAATTGATGCCTATGAATCTTCGAGTCAATCGTTGGTTGTGGATTCTTATGGTGGCTAATGATGGTTTTACGGTGATGGCGATTTATGGTTTATGGTGGCGATTGGCTACTATTCGTGGGGTTACTCCTACGACGACAATAAGATCTCTGTGGGGTTTCCTACGGTGAAATTGCCTTCTGAAATCAGGTTCTATCTTTCTGATTTTGGGTTTTGATGCAATCTGATTTCTAGGGCTTGCTGTATGAAATTGCGATAGGGGCTTTTCTCCTTTTCTGAATTAGATAAAATTGTTGGTCGATTCTGTTTGGGGTTTTTGCCTCGGTACTGTTTGGGTTTCTCTTTACTGGTTTGGAAATTTTGTTGATGAATCGGTGCCGGTTGAAGGTTGAACTTTCTGTTCGGCCTCCTGAGTATCGATGATGATTGTGTAATCACCTTCTGGTGTAATTCATAGATTGCTAATAAGATGGTATCGGTAAATGATGAGTTTGGTTTGATTAAACCTAATGCTCTGATACCAAATGTTGGGAAAGGGATCGTTTGATAATGAAAATAATGCACAAGATCGGTATAATCAAAACTTAATCTTTATTAACGTAATCTTGAATTCACACTTTACAAATTTTGATTAAGGTTTCTATTTATAATCGTCTAAGAGGTGCGATGAAAAGTCGCAACTCTTCATGAAACCTTTTCGTATGGTTGTGTCTTTTCGTGAAGAGACACACCTTTTTGGTTTGTCTAAATACTATTCTAGTCCTTGCACTTTCTATAATTACATAATGATACAATATCTAAACTATTTACATATTCAGTCTAACAATCAATATTAATCTATCAATTGTCACCTAGTGTGAGTCATTTTGTTTATCCCCTTACCATTGTTTATTTGCAATTTCGCTTTAAACTCACAGTCGATGGGTCTAGATACAAGTTATGGAGATGTATTTTTATTGATATGTGCAAAGGGGCTAAAGTTCATGGTCACATTACTGATAAATCAAAGGCTAATAGTGATTGTGATGAGAAATGGAAGTCCATTGATGCTCATGTTAAATATTTGTTTTACTCATCTTGTGAACCTAATCTTTTGCAAATCATTTCTAGCGACAAAGTGCGCCGCTAAAGATTTATGGGATAGACTTAATAAATTTTTCTTGAATAATAAAATGTCCAGAATTTTGCAACTTCAAGATCAATTTCGCAACAACAAAAATAGATCATGTCAATCACAGAGTTTTGTCATACCCTAAAAAATATTCTGATGTTGAATATCCAATTAACGAGATTGAGTTTTAGTTATGCAAAATTTACATCAGTTAACTCCTTCATACCATAGCATTGTTGATGTCATTAAAAACACTAAATCATTCCTTTCTATTTTACAAGCCAAAAACATGCCACTCTTACATGAATCTCGTGAGGGAACTAGCGAACCCTTACTTGACACTCCATTGACCTCACCCATTCTCTTTTTTCTACTATGCCTAACTCGGGAAGTCCAAAATAGGTCAAATAAAAATCAAAATAATGGTCGGGGGGACTCCCAAGGGGGCTCTCATTCTAGTGTTTCTACCACTTGTAACCAAGTTGCAGGTACTCACAATTCAGGATATTCCTTAGCAGGTTCGCCTAACATACACGTCAACAAGGGCACTTTCCAGCCTACCACACTGGACCAACTGGCTTTGCTACTCACTCAATGGCTGGTATTGGTCAACCTGGATCAGTTTTATTAATATCAGATCATCTAGACCTCAAAACCCATACATATACTCGAGCCTCAATACGGCCTTATGCTACCCAACTTCAAAGCTACTCGAATCCTCTTCTACGACTACAGATTGCTTAGCCTAGGCTGTCTACTCAAGCCCACAAACCTCTGGGTACACCTTTTACTCCTTCATTTGGAGGCCATGTAGTAGTTCATCAGTGTTAACAATAGTTCACTGATCTTGCATTCATTTTTCAATCAATGTTTGTTCAGTAACCACAAGACACAAAGTACTATATAGATTCCATTGCCAGCTCTCGCATGACATTGAGTTCTGTTGTTGTTACTCAAGAACAATTTTCAAAGTTGATGAGATTGTTGGAGGAATGAACTACACCTTTGCGTCTCTGTCTAATTGTGCTGAAAATTTTTATAACTCAACTGTATATTTTAATTTGAGGTCTAATAATATTTTTGTGTCTAGCTCTAGTTTGGGGTCTAGGAGTTCTAGTAAGGGGTGGATTGGTGATCCAAGTTCAAATCAACATATGACTAATAGTGATGAAGATTTGTTCAATGTGGTTGATGTTTCTGGTTTAAACTTAACTGTGTCTCATTCTAATGGAACTGCAGTTAATGTGGTTCAGATTGGTGATATAAAACTAACCACTAAAATTACTTTCTTTGGTGTCTTAATAGTTCCACAGTATTATGTAAACTTGATATTTGTGTATCAGCTAGTTAAAGATAGTGGGCTTTATGTTGGGTTTGATAATTCTTACTGTTATATTGAGGATTTGAAGTCAAAAATGACTTTGGAGACCGGTAAACAACATGATGGCTTGTATTTTTTTTTTTGGAGCGTGTGATGTAGGGTATGTATTAAATGCTTCTTATGTGCATATGAGTGTTCAGTCTAGTGATTTGTGGCGTAATAGGCTTGGGTATCCAACTGATCAAGTGATCATTTGTTGAGTGTTTTAAAGGATGATTTGAATCTTAAACATGGTAAATTAGAAGGTCCTTGTGAAGTCTATCACCTAGCTAAACAAGTTAGGGAGCCTTTTCCTTTAAGTGAACATCATTCCAATTCTGTAGGGGGGGATCTGGTGCATCTTGATGTATGGGGTCGTTATAAGATTACTATTAAGGAAGGTTATATGTATGTTCTTACCGTTGTTAATGATTACTCCAGAGTTGTGTGGACTTTTTTATTAAAAACAAAAGAAGTTTTTGAAACTATAAGGGGGTGTTTGATAGCACTTATCAAACTCTGATAAAAGGTAACCTCTTATTCGGTAATTGGAAAATAGTTATAAGTGCGTTCGACAGGCACAAGACTTAAGAGTCAAAATTCTCTTAGAGCGGTGGGTATGGTAGAGCCGCTAGGGAGCGGCTTTGCCAAATCAGCAGCAAGCCGGCGGCCACACCGCCCTGCTTGGTCGGCCCCGTGAAAAAAGCTCCCCCCTCCGGCTTTGCCAAGCCGCTCGCCCCTTCTTCTTCCCCCTTCTTTTCCTTTTTTTTTTTGTAGAACCCTTCTTTTCTTTTCTTTTTTTGTACACTAAAACAAACACACACACACACACACATGTGTGTGTGTCTATATATATATAATTTTACTTTTATAATTTTTATTTCTATTTTTTGTTTCTTATTTATAGTTTCATAAATGTTTGTATTTTTTTATTTTAGTTTCGTAATTGTTGTTTCGTTCTACAGTTTCGTATATTACTCTCGTAATCAGGAAACCTTCAATCAGATCTCCTGAAACATATTGCACTTGCCCAAAAATTTAGACGATTAGTTTGTATTTTTTCAACGTTCACTCGTAATTTTAGTTTTTATTTATTGTTATGTATTTTTTTTATTTTAATTTAGAAATTTTTAATTTTTAGTTATGTAATAGTTTTTAAATATTTATGGATTTAATTATTTTAGTTTTAATTGTTTTGTTAGTTAAAATGAATTTATTTTAAAAAAATTGAAGAAAGATGTAAAGGTTTAGAAAGATGGGTATTTCCAAGTTAAAAATGTGGGGAAAGGTGGAGAGAGAAAAGCTGATGTGGCGTTGAGGTGTACAGAAAGGTGGGTATGGGAAAGATACCCATACCCTTCACTCTTATAATATCTTATCGGGATCGGATTTTGATATGCTTATTATCACCACTTATCACAAAAAAAAAAAAAAAAAAAAAATACACGACTCTCCTCCCCCCATCCTAAACCCCCTACCCCATCCTAAACCCCGTACCCCACCCTAACCTACTCTCAACCACCTCACCCCACCCTACCCCAACTAGCCTTAACTTACTTATACCACCACATCCACACCCTCAAACCTACCCACCATACCTCCATACTTACCATGTCCCTCTTTACCCTACCCATCAAACCTACCCACCCCTACCCTTATCCCACCCACCCCACCCCTACCACTCAAACCTACCCACCTCACTCCACCCCACCCCACACCACCCCTACCCTACCTTTACCCCTCAAATCTACCCACCCCCACCCACCTTACCCCTACCATACCTACCTTACCCCTACCCTACCACCAATCTACCCCTACACCATTACCCTACCCTACTCCTATCTTACCCCACCCCAACCTCAACCTACCCACCCTACCCTACCCCTTACCCATATTTATTATAACGAGAAAATATTCCAACAAGTTTTGATAAAATGTATTATTTTTCGCTAACATATCTATATAACTTATAAACTTTGGTTATTTGGAAGTTAAAGAACGTAACCTTATAAACTTGATTATAACAAATAAACTTGAATTATTACTTGATTATTGAAAGCATGTTGGTTATATGTTTCTTGAATGCATTTATGTTACTTGATTATAACTTATAAACTTAAATTGATTGGTTTCTTACTTGAATCTTGTTAATGCTATTTGAATATTTTTAAAAGTTGACATGAATGAATTTAATTCAATGATATTATTGTTACTTGATACTTGACTTTAATCAATGATATTGGTAATCTTGAATATTGATATTCTTATTTAGTTATGTTTCTTGAATGGATATATGTTACTTGATTATAAATTATAAACTTGAATTGATTTCTTACTTAAATCTTTTTAAAACTATTTGAATCTTTTTTAAGGGTTTGCTTGAATCACTTTGATTCAATGATATTATTGTTACTTGATACTTAACTTTAGTCAATGATATTTATTTGGTTTTGAGAATGAATATGTAAAATTAATAAAAATAACAGAATTAGATGATTCATAAAACAAACAGACTTATTGAATTCTCTTATTAAACCTTAGTATCTTATCAGGACCACCTCTCATCAATCAGGAGTGGAATCAGACATCAGACAATTTACCTCTTATGCAATCAACAACACCTAAGTATTTTTTATAATTTGTTATAAACTTAGTTTGACAAAGTAGTAAAGGTATTTCGTAGTGATAATGGAACTGAATTTTTAAATAATAAAATGAATAGTTTTTTCAAACAAAAAGGGGTTGTTCATCAAACATCATGTGCATATACTCCACAACAAAATGGAATTGTTGAAAGAAAATAGAGACATTTATTAAATGTTGCTAGTGCCTTGTTGTTCCAAGGGAGCTTACCTCTAAAATTGTGGTCTGAATGTATTTTAAGTGCTACTTATCTGATTAAGGATTACTTCGTCAGTCTTAAATGAAAAATGTCCCTATGAGGTTGTCCATAACACTACTGATAGAAAATTTAATCAACCAACTGTTTTAAGAGGTCCCAATGTTGAAGGTAAGAGGACTATGGATAGTGAAGGCACTGTTAGTGGTGAAGATACTTGATCTACGCGGATTTTTCTATAAGAACAAAAATAAAGAAATGAAGAAAGCCTAAGTTATACCAAATACCACACTGGCAACATACCAGTCGTAGATAATACAACTTGAAACTAACCTCGGGATTTATCGAACACAGTGAACGACGAATGGACGAGATACCGATACTAAGACGTTTGCTAATATCCAGCTACTTAAAAGGGATGAGGTTGAATCTAAACCTAAATATTATAACTAACTAGCATATTGAAAGATGCATAGATATCAAACTGAGAACAAGGTAAATAGCAGATATAACAAAAGCAACACTTACTTGGATACGTCTTTTAGGATTAATGGAACTAAAAAGGTGAATAAACACTTAGGTTGTTTTTTGTCAAAGAAAGTTAAGTTAGAATTTAATCCAATTGTTTTAATCTTTTAAGTTCTAGAGTTTGTAAACTTAGATGTAAAACCGATTCATGAACACATTTTATGAATTTCAGAAAATCAAGTATGGAGTTCTCCAGTTTTTCCCAAGTTCTTAAAATTTGTAGAAAATGTCTTTTACGATCAATTAAGTCAACTAAATTTAGCTTCCGGAAGTTAAAATTGTCTACACGTCAAACGCTCGAAATTAATTCTAAATATTCAATTTAGCCGCATAAACATAATCAAGATTAAGGAAATCAAAGATTAACTAATCCTATGATCACAATATTGCTAAGGACTAATTTTCATATAACGATTTCACAGTTTATCAAGAAGTCACTATCTCATAATCGCAATAATGCTAAAAATAACAACCAATTAATAAATTACATAAACTTGACTAAGCTCATAAATATCAGCATTCATAATCAATAATCATAATCATAGTAATGCTAGAATATCAACTACAATACTGATTCTACTAATATTAATAGCATGAATCGAAGATACATCAATTAATCAAACAATTTTCAACCAAACCATCTAAATACTCCACAAATCCATATCAAAACGTAATCCTAGCAAGTGTGTGATTAAATTACTCACTAATCATGATAATGACCATAAAACAACTGAAATCTAAACTAAACAAAATCATTCAGAAAGTTAAGGGAAAGATTTTACCAAACAGGAAGCTAAAAATGATGAAATGGATGACAAAACCTCAACCGAATGCTTGAATTAACACCAACATCCGAATGCTTTGCTAAAACTCAACCTATCTAAGCTAGAAAATCGTAAACTTTCGCTGCACCTACTAATCGCACCTCTAACTATGTGTAAGTTCATAAAATATGCCTAAAAAATGAAATGGCCGCTTATGACTTTTTTATAATATCACAATCGCGGCCGTGCCGGGACCATCGCGGTCGCCATGATGAGCGCGACCGCCACTGTCTGGTTGTGGCAGCGATCAGGTCAGCACACCAACATTCAACTCAGCTCTAGGGAATCTTGGCTCAGACCGTAATCTTGACTTTGTGCTCCAATTTCCGTTCTTTTGAGAATTTGGCAACCTCCGACCTGCAAAATACAAATCTAATCAAATAAGTATCGTTTTTTAAGCAAATCAATGCAAAAATTACCAAAATACGAGGTAAAATAAAATGTAAAATAATATACAAAACACTCCATAACAAATAACCCCACACTTGAGCGTTGCATGTCCACAAGCAATTCTGCTAAAAAATATCCAAAACTGAGACTAAACTCACAATATCTTTTCTCAAAATACCCTTAAACTTGAAAATAGTAAAGATCCGTAAATGAATGCAATTGCGTCTAAAAGATGTAAAAGATAGCTACATGAACTAAGAGACTCAAAAATTAATCAAATTGCATGCCAGGCATTCCTAAACATGGCGACAAGAACTAGCACATTGCTGGAATTTCACTCAACACTCAAAAGTGTTTAGGCTAATGTGTGCGCAAGAATTCACTCAACTACAATCATGTCGACAGTATCAACATAGGCTTGAAAATAAATCATATATCCATCACAAGTAAAGAATAAACTCAACACATAGAGGACTTATGGGTTGTAACGAGGCTAGGCTAAAGGTGTTGAGTAAGGCAGTCAATCGGGTCGTGTTCGGATACAACGAGTCCGTGTCAATCGTGTTTCATGTAACTTTCGTGTACCCATTTTGACCCATTTTTTCTCGTGTCGGGTCACCTTTTTTCGTATCAGGTTCGTATCATGTTTCCTGTTGACCCATTTCGGCCAAATACATTCAACGAGCCGATTTTTGATTTTTCATTCGAATTCGGTTTTCGTTTCACATCACTTTTAATTTTGATTTTTTATTCGGTTCATACAATATGACTAATACAATATTATATATTACTATTTACCATCAACCATCAATTTGTCATTAAAAAAATAATTAGGATTCAAATAATTCAATACAAAATAATACATTCAATTATAACTTATAAAGTCCATTAAAAGACCAAAACATTGTAACAATGTATAACCAACATTCCAATTAGTCAAGTATCAAACTATCAATGTACGGTATGTACCAAAAAAACATTAACCATCCAAAATAGTTTATCGAAATTTTATAGGTCACAAAAATTATCTTATCGAACACCAAACTAAACTACATTTGAATTTGTAGTCTCGTTGTCATTGAGTACAGTTGAATTGCTTTCATCATCTGAAGCCGTGATACAATGAATAATTTCACCCGACCTAATTTTTGGCGAAACTGTATGAAACAAAATATAGATTAAACAAAAAGATGGAATATTTAATTTTAATATATAATAATATATAATTTTAAGAAGAACTTTTTCGTTTCTCCAAACAACCAATCTGTTGTACATGCCAAAGCTTCAACAATAGTTGGCAACATAGAACTACGATACTGATCGAGAATTCTACCACCAAGGCTAAAGGCAGATTCAGATGCAACGGTAGAGATATATGAACATCCCTAGCCAATTTAGATAAATCAGGATATCTAAATTGTTGAGATTTCCAATACTCAAGTACATCAAATGAAATGGTTCTATTCACAGTAGGCTCATCTATATATAAATCCAATTGATTTTTTGAGTGCTATTAAATTAAACAACATATTATATTTTTAAAAAACTAAATAATCAACATTTGTAACCATAATGTAATAAATGTAATTACCCTTTTTCATTAAAATTTTAACTTGCATACGTCTAAAAGGAAGATGAAATATTTTGTTTTCGATGTTCTAGGATAAAATCGGTCTCATTAGAATCTCGAGAACATGTAGAGAAGTTTGTAACTGTAGCTGAAGACTTCATATACTCATAAAAAAAGTCTAACGAGCGTGCTCTTGATCTTTGACAATTCTTGAGAACCAGGACCGTAAAGCTTTTTATAGCTAAACTCAAGAATTGTAAGCTTCTGATGAGGATAAAACACAAGTGCAATAGCTAACAAAAGGTTGAAGTCCGACCAATACTTGTTGAACTTTATAAACATTTGTTCGGCTATTTTTTTCATGTAATCATCCGTGCTTTTACACTTTTCAACCAACGTCAACTAAGTCAAAAAGGATTGAGGGAAAAACAAATTGGACGTGGAATATCGAGTTCCAAAAAAAGAAATAGTTGCATTATAAAGCACTTCTAGGAACTCGCAAATCTTTTCAACCCTTTTTCATTCTTCTTGAGTGGCAACTTTGAAAATTAGAATCAATCAAAGAAAATGAAGGAAAGCTCGACGATAGTAAAGTGCACCTAAAAGGGATGAGTAAGCAACAACATAAATTTTTTATTAAAACAACTTGTGTAATATTTTGATAAGAAAACTAGTAATTTTAAAAAGTTAGATGACGAATAAGTTTATATACCTGAAAGCATATATAATATATGTTGAATTCCATCTGGTTGGAACATCTTGATGCAATAGAGATGTTTTCCTAACACATTGATTGAATTTGATTTTTCTTCCTGGAGATCCCGTTAAATACTTCACACCTTCCCTAATCTTAATTACTGCACAATCTATCTCTTTTAAACCATCTTGTACAATCAAATTTAAAAGATGAGCACAACATCGAACTTGGAATAAAAAACCATAAAGGACCAAATCATTGTTGGATGAAAACTTACCTTTGAGATAGCCAACACAAGAATCATTAGCTGAAGCATTATCTAAAGTAATAGAAAACAAAATGATCTTCTCACATAATGCGATTCCACTATGCGGAGGAGGAAAGTAAGAAAAGTTTAGAATATTTTTATGCAATATCCAATAATTACTATCCACAAAAT
Organism: Centrapalus pauciflorus; assembly: GCA_020465985.1. Taxonomy (NCBI): domain Eukaryota; kingdom Viridiplantae; phylum Streptophyta; class Magnoliopsida; order Asterales; family Asteraceae; genus Centrapalus; species Centrapalus pauciflorus. Next base: position 84,480 of record JAANYP010001694.1, read on the forward strand.
GTCCGGTCAAACTTAAGTGTCCATCCGTCGCAATGGAGGTCCATGCGTCAAAAGGACATGCAGCTAACTCATCACGAAGTCTAATCATCTCTTTTTGATATATCTTTTTCATATCAGACTTTGCGTTGTTTCTACTAATATGAACAACTCTAGGTTCTAAATACTTGTGCATATTCATGATTATTTCATATTTTACAAAAGAAAATGTCAAATCATGCTTGATAATCGAATGCACCAAAAATTCTCTATATTTATCATGACTAAAATTTGGATTACTTGTGGTCAATACATCTTTGTCAGAAATAACGATGAATTGTCCAATATCCCTTGTTTTTTTAATGCAATTTTTTAAGTGTTGATGTAGATTACCTGTGACATTCTTACTGTCAGCTATATATTTCTTACCACATTTGTTGCATTCGCAATAAAGTGGTTGACCTGTATCTGATGAGAGCAAATGAAAGTCCTTCCAAATTTCAGCACTGAGTCACCTTTTCTTTTTTGGCACCATATTTTCTGATGGAATGTTACAATGCGTGGGTTCCAAAGTCTTCTTATTTGAATCATCGCCAATATTATCATCAATATATATTTGACGCACGTCACTTTCTTGCGTGCTTGCCATGATTCATCTATAAAAAGAATAAGAAAATGTTCATGTCAAACCTGACGAATGAGATCATTATGTTGATTATACCATTGATGTTGCTTTCGTAATGGTTTTAAAGGAATCTAATCATATTGAACTTCAAGTATCACTACAACAAAATCAAAACCTCTCACAATAACTAAGGATTCATACAAAGCCAATGTAGTTTGCAATAGAAATGTTGAAATAATAGACAAATAGTTCAATGTAAGTGTGTATCTATGATTATGGACAACAACACTAAAATAGGGCACAATGGGATTCTAATAATATGGCGAGAGAGTAATAGATTGAGGTGTACCTGAGTGAGATCACAAATAGAGAATAGCGAGACCACAAAGAGATGATCGTGAGATGTGAATGTCGACGGCAACTGGCGTAAGGGTGAGACTTTATGAGAGACCGAAACTGAAGGTGATGATGCGTGAAGGGAGAGTTAACAGAGACCGGTAATCGGTGTGGCAAAGAATGATGACCGTATTTGAACTTTTGAAATTTGAAGTGTGGTTAGAAGTGAGTATAACTATGAATGTGATGTGGTGACTGGTGAGAGAAAGCAGAATTTTATACTATGGAATCTTGGATAATGAAAAAAACATTATAAAAGAATAAAAGGTGAAAAGCAAAAAGCAGGTTAGGATTTGACTTACTGAATTTCTCTGACAAAGAGACTATACAAATTGTCAAATTACAACCGCCTAAATTATAATCACTTTAAAATCTAATTTACAAAAAAAAAATCAAATTTATTAAAGTTTCCAAATTCAGGTCAAACGGGTTGGTTTTGGATTATCGGGTAACCAAATTTTTTTTTCGTGTCATTTTCGTGTTGACCTATTTTTTACCCGCTTCGGGTTCGTGTTGTATTCGTTTCATTTTCTTCGTGTCGTGCTTTCATGTCTTGACCGAATTTGCCAGCCTTAATGTGGAGTATATGGGAAAAGTGGGAGAAATTATAAATAATGGGATCAAATCTGAAAAAACAACGGTCAGTAGAAAATAAACAAAAACAATGAAAGTATATACAAAAATGAAAAACAAAAAAACAACAAGAATAAAAGCTAGACTTTTACAAAGAATAAAAATTTGGTACACAACAGACACGACACGTATACGACATGAGTTTTCCATATATGGGTTTTACAAATTCGTGCTTCGTGTAAATTCGTGTCAACATGAATTTAAAATTCTTGTTTCATGTCTTATACAGGTAAAATACGAATTAACATGTATAACACGTGTAAGACACGTATGAATATCGTGTTACACGTACACATAAGACACGTATAAACTAGGGTTTCAAAATTTCTAAAAAAAATTGAGCCCCACTTCATTTGAATATTTGAAAAAGTTCGGGTTCGTCTCTCACATTGATGATGTGATAAATGAAATTGTCAACTTAGATATCAACAATGTGTCTAGTTCGGTCAAAAATTCGGCTTCGGTTACGACCATTAATAGTGGGCGCCCCTCCCAGGAGATGGAGATATCCAGTTTGTGATCTTCTTGTAAAGGGACACCCTAGCCAGTCAGTGTCACTATATGTAACCATTCCACCTACTTTTGGCAGAAATATCCTCTGTCCCAATGTGGGCTTTAAATACTGTAAGACTCTCATTGCTGCATCCAAATGTCGTTGTCTGGGATCAAAGACGAACTTGCAAAGAACATTTACTGAGTATGCCAAATCCGATCTAGTTGCTTGGAGATATAGCAACCTTCCCACCAGTCGTCTATACTTGTTTGCATCTATACGAACATCTCCATTGTCCTTGTCGAGCTTTAGGTTTTGTTCCATGGGAAAAGAACATGGTTTGCACCCCAACATTCCATTGTCCTCCAAGATATCTAGTGTGTATTTTCATTGACTTAGGAACAATCCATCTTTTGTTCGTGTAGCTTCAATCCCAAGGAAATATTTTAGGGGAGCAAGGTCCTTGATGCTAAATTTGTTATTGAGACGATCATTTGTTTCTTGTATTTTCTCATGATTGTTTTCCACAATACACCTTCCCCTTTTTGTAAATGAAGAGTGAATGATTTGCAAAGGATTGTGTGAAACCAAGCTCAAGAATGGCCGATGTGAATTTTTTGTACCAATTCCTTGATGCTTGTTTCAAGCCGTATAAAGACCTTTTTAATTTGCACACTTTCGTACCTCCCCATTTGTCGTAGCCATGTGGAATTTTCATGTAAACCTCCTCCTTTAAATCCTCATGCAAGAATGCGATAGTTACGTCTCATTGGTGGATGGTCCATTCTTTATTGACGACCATAGCAAGAAGAATTCTGACGGTTACTATCTTAGCTACCAGCACAAAAGTGTCATGATAGTCGATGCCTTCTACTTGCGTGTAGCCTTTCGTGATGAGTCTTGCCTTGTACCTTTCTATCTCTCCGTTTGGCTAGTCATTTATCTTATAGTCCCATTTCGATTCTATGGCTCGTTTCCCATCTGGTAAGTCTTCTATACTCCATGTCTCGTTTTCCTCGAGTGCCTTTATCTCCTTTTGCATGGCATCTCTCTAGTTTTTGTCCTGCACAGCTTGTTTAAAATTCTTTGGCTCATCATTGGAAGTGATGACCACCAAAAAAGCTTTATGAGAATCAGAAAACTTATCATATGAGACAAAATTTGCAAGAGGAAATATCGTTGAGGACTGTTTATTGGAGGTGGGTTGTGCATGATCTATAGATGGGGGAAGCCGGACGTGGTAATCATTTAAGCGTGCGGGTCTAGATCTGTTTTATTTTTTTACTTTCCATTCCAACATTGTTACCTTGAACTTCAACATTTTCATCTTCATTAGTCTCAGGTCCATCTGACCCATTAGTGACATCATCATCCCCCAAAGTTGTGGGCTTTCCTCATCAGTAGGAGGTTCAATTTGGCTGTTGAGAATTAACTCCTCCATCTCCGTTTGCTAAAGGTTGTCAAGGTAGTCGTTTGGGTTGTCAACGCCAAGTTCTTCTATTCTTTGTCTTTCAGCGAATGGATATTTAAAGATGTCTTCTTCCTCATGATCTACCCCCTTAATCCTTGAAACGAAAGGAAATACATTTTCTAGCAAACTTTACGTCCCTTGACACAATGATTTTAGGCGTAGATCTTGTATCCTTTCGTGCCACTTGGATATCCCACGAAAACACTTGGTCTTCATCACATTTCAGATTTATCTCCTTTTGTCTCTAAGTTCCGATAGTATGCCATGCAACCAATGACTTTCATGAGGTCATAATTCGGTTATTCATTATATACCAACTCATACGGTGTTTTCCCTTCACCCAACTTAGATGGAAGTGGATTTATGATGTATGTCGTGGTTAAAATACACTCTCTAGAACCTTTTTGGAAGGTTTGTGATAAAGATCCACCACTGAAAGTGTACTCAAGAAGGAAAGATCGAGTGACAACTGCAAAAGAGGGACAGCTGTCCTTTTTCTTTGGAAACTGGCTGAATCCTCTCAGTCAAATCACTGGATGATTTTAGACAATCAATTTAATTAATGCCTATCCAGGAAATTAGGGTGTAGAATCCTGCCCTTAATTTCTACCCATAATTCTAGTATTTGATTAGTATAAATAGATAGCTAGTTTTATAGATTGGTATTTGCGAATTATATTTTGATTACCTTGTTCTTGTAACCGGAGACCGTGCCCCTCTCGAATCGGGCCACTATCCTTTATTTCTAATAAAATTCAGTCAGTTTTCATCTTCATCAGTTCTGTACTTATCATTTGGTTCCATTGCCGGGAAATCGAAATGGTGCAAACCCGGAATAATGACAGCAACACCCCACCAGATACCATTGCCACCCAATTGGATGCCATAGCGGCAAAACTAGAATCAATTGAAACGATGAAGGAAGATATAGCAGCTCTGAAAAAACGAGAGAAATCCAGTGGAGGTAAGGATGACGAAGGAGAAAGCAGTTGGAAGAGTCGAATGCCATATAAACCTTTCAAAAAAATTGATTTTCCGATTTTTAGCGGCGGGGACCCTCGTGGGTGGCTGCTGAAAGCTGAAAAATATTTCAGGTATTACCAGATACCGGATGAAGAAAAGGTGGAGATAGCTTCAATGCACCTAGAAGGAGATGCCTTGGACCTCTACTCATGGCTTTCAGATGATCACACACTTACTTTCTGGGAAGAATTGGTCCAGGTATTCACTAGAAATTTTGGCCCAGCTGAGTTTCAAAATCCAGATGAGTTTCTTTGTAGCATCAAACAAACTGGTACGATACAAGAATATCGGCAGGAGTTTGCTAAGAGATCCTCTCGGGTTTCAAATTGGCCTGATCATTGTCTTTTAGGGGTATTCCTAAACGGCCTAAAAGATGAGTTAAAATCAGATGTACGAATCCACAAACCCCGAACCGTATATAGTGCCATGAGTCTTGCTTTGGAATTTGAGTCTAAACTCACTTCTCACCGGTCTGGAAAAAATGCTTCTTGGGCCCCAATTTCGAAACCCTCACAGACAGATTCCAAACCAACAACTTTCACCCCCACCCTCACATCAACCCAACCAAAAACCATGTCCCGAATCTCCGACACAGAAAAACAAAACCGATTCTTGAAAGGAGAATGCTTCAAATGCGGCGACAAATACGGACCAGGCCATCGATGTAAAACTGGTACCCTCAAGGTGATAGAAGCGGAGGACGATATGGAGGAACCACTGGTAACAGAATTCCATAATCCTGATTTTGACCAAGAAGAAACAGCGGAAATAAGTTTGCATGCTATCTTAGGGAAACCACACCCTACTACGATGAAGGTCCGAGGTAAGCTTTAAGCTACCGAAGTTTTAATTTTAATTGATGGTGGCTCTACACATAATTTCATTTCAAATGTTTTGGTAAATGAACTTAAGCTGGCCTCTGAACCAATGGCACCGTTTGGTGTCCAAATCAGTAATGGGGATGTTATTCGATGCAGCCACATTTGCAAAAATCTTCCTGTACAGGTCAATGAGCTTCAGATCACTCAAGACTTTCACCCATTTTCTCTTGGTGGGGCTGATTTAGTATTGGGTGTCCAATGGTTAGCCACACTAAATACGGTCCAAGCTAACTGGAAAGAGATGTTCATGATCTTTAAAATCGACGAGAAACAATACAAGTTACAAGGTGTTGCATCCGGGCCTCAAAAGTCATCTAGTTTTCAACACCTAACCATTGAACCAGAAAGTCAGCCATGTATACCAGCCCTGCTTCAACCTATTGTTACACAATACATGGCTGTTTTTGACGAACCTCAAGACTTACCCCCTGTTAGATCACAAGATCATTCCATCCCACTCTTGCCAAACTCAACCCCACCCAATATCCGCCCTTACCGCTACCCTCACTCCCAAAAAGCTGAGATAGAAAAACAGGTGGAACAATTGATGGCGACAGGCTTTATACAACCGAGCACAAGTCCTTTCTCAAGCCCGGTGTTACTAGTGAAGAAGAAGGACAATACGTGGCGAATGTGCGTCGATTATCGAGCTCTTAACAAGATAACTATAGCTGATAAATACCCGATACCTAACATTGACGAGTTACTCGATGAATTATACGGAGCCACGGTGTTTTCCAAACTCGATTTGCGTTCGGGTTATTATCAAATCCGAGTGGTAGCTCAGGACATTGAAAAGACAGCTTTCCGTACCCACTCGGGTCATTACGAGTTTAAGGTTATGCCTTTCGGGCTTAACTAACGCTCCTTCCACGTTTCAGGCTGTTATGAACGATTTATTTCGTCCTTATTTACGCCATTTTGTACTTGTGTTCTTTGATGATATTTTAATTTACAGCTCAAGTATGGAGCAGCACAAGTCTCATCTAGAACAGGTCCTGAAATTGCTGCATGACAACAAATTTTTTGCCAAATTTTCGAAGTGTTGTTTTGGGCAGGAACAAGTTGTGTTTTTGGGACATGTAATCAGCTCGGAAGGAGTTGGTGTGGAGGAAGAAAAGATTTCAGCAGTAAAGTCGTGGCCCATTCCATCAACAGTAAAAGAGGTGAGAGGCTTCCTTGGATTAACAGGCTATTATAGGCGTTTTGTCCGAAATTATGGAATTATTGCCCGACCACTTACTGCATTGACCAAGAAGGACGGGTTTCTTTGGTCGGAGGCAGCCTTTAAGGCATTTAATGACTTGAAACAGGCGCTGCTGACTACACCTGTTTTGAGGTTGCCAGATTTCTCTAAACCCCTTATTATAGAGTGTGATGCATCGTCAGATGGAATCGGGGCAATACTATCACAAGAGGATCATCCGGTGGCTTATTTCAGTAAAGGATTCTCCCCATCTAACCGCTTTAAATCGGCTTATGATAGGGAGCTGCTGGCTTTAGTCCTTGCGGTCCAAAAATGGAGTCATTACTTGCTTGGCAGACATTTTCTCATTCGCACAGATCACTATACCCTTAAGTTCTTGTTAGAACAACGCATCACCACTACTGAGCAGCAAAGGCTTTTGTTAAAACTCATGCCTTATGATTTTTCAATTGTTCATAAGGCTGGGAAAGAGAACAAGGGGGCAGATGCTCTGTCTCGCCGACCCCACTCTGGAGAATTATTAACGCTTATCACCCCTTTTTGTGTTGAGGTAGCTGATATCAAGGCAGGGTTGCAAGTTGATTCATTTACTAGCGATCTAATCACTAAGTTGCAAACAGATCCTTCTTCCGTTCCTGATTTTTTGCTGGTGGATCAGCTTTTGTTTTATCATGGACGGATGGTGATTCCGAAGATACACAATCTCCTAGTTAAGTTGTTACAAGAAGCACATGACACTCCAATCGGTGGTCATGGAGGTTTTTTAAAAACCTACAAAAGACTCTCTTCACGCTACTATTGGCCAAAGATGAAACAGGATGTCAGGGAGTTTGTCCAGCAATGTATAATCTGCCAGCAACAAAAGTATCAGACATTGGCTCCAGCAGGATTACTTCAGCCCCTACCCATTCCGGATCGGATTTGGGAAGATGTTTCTATGGATTTTATCGTTGGATTACCGTCATCTAATCGTTTTGATACTATTTTAGTTGTAGTGGATCGTTTAAGCAAATATGCTCACTTCATTTGCTTATCCCATCCCTACACGGCTAAAGGAGTAGCAGCGGTTTTCTGTAGGGAAATAATTAGGTTGCATGGCTTTCCCCGATCCATTGTGTCTGATCGAGATGTTGTGTTTCTCAGTAATTTTTGGCAAGAATTGTTCCGACTAAGTCAGACAAAATTAAAGTTGAGTACAAGTTACCACCCTCAAACGGATGGCCAAACCGAAGTTTTGAATCGTTGTCTAGATGCTTACTTACGTTGCTTTGCTAGTGAACAACCAACCAAATGGAGTGCGTACTTACCTTGGGCCGAATATTCATATAACACGGGGTATCACACGGCCACTGGTACAACTCCATTCTCTGTTGTGTATGGTCGAGAACCCCCTTCACTGTTTCCCTATACTGCAGGTGAAACAAAAAACGCAGAGCTGGAACACCAGTTAGTTGATCGGGATGATATGATAAAGCTTCTTCGCCAAAACCTCCAAAAGGCCCAAGACAGAATGAGAAATCAGGCAAATCAGAAGCGTCGGGAACTAACATTTCAGGTTGGTGATTATGTATTCTTGAAGATACAGCCATATCGTCAAAAGACCTTGGCTAAACGTCGTTATGAGAAGCTGTCTCCAAGATTTTTTGGACCATATCGTGTTAAAAGAGTAGTGGGTCCAGTTGCTTATGAGCTGGAATTACCACCCGAAGCTAGAATCCACCCGGTATTTCACATCTCCATGCTTAAACCTGCCCGTGGCTCATTTTCTTCGACACCAAATGTCCCATTACCCATCACCAAAGACTGGGAAATTGATTTGCAACCTAACTCGGTCATCACTCATCGATGGGTCTATGAAGCTGGCCAACCTGTTCTCGAATTGCTTATTTCATGGTGTAATCGACCTGTAGAAGAAGCAACATGGGAGACCTATGATCTACTGGCTGAGCAATTTCCTACATTCCGTCTTGAGGACAAGACGTTTTACCGGGAAGGAAGTAATGATAAAGATTCACCACTGAAAGTGTACTCAAGAAGGAAAGATCGAGTGACAGCTGCAAAAGAGGGACAGCTGTCCTTTTTCTTTGGAAACTGGCTGAATCCTCTCAGTCAAATCACTGGATGATTTTAGACAATCAATTTAATTAATGCCTATCCAGGAAATTAGGGTGTAGAATCCTGCCCTTAATTTCTACCCATAATTCTAGTATTTGATTAGTATAAATAGATAGCTAGTTTTATAGATTGGTATTTGCGAATTATATTTGATTACCTTGTTCTTGTAACCGGAGACCGTGCCCCTCTCGAATCGGGCCACTATCCTTTATTTCTAATAAAATTCAGTCAGTTTTCATCTTCATCAGTTCTGTACTTATCAGTTTGCTTCGACTTTGAGCGCCCGAGCCGTTTCAAGTAAATGTCCCTGCTTTCGTTCCACAACCCTATTCTGCTGGGGGTGTGTGGGCACGTTGTTTCTAAAACGATTCCTTGCACTATATAGAAATTTTAAATTTGGTTTGAGACAAATTCCCTGCCGTTGTCGCATCTTATTTTCTTGATATCCTTTCTGAATTGTGTCTTGACAAATTTGTGAAAATCAATTAAACATGCACTCGCTTCGTATTTATGTTTCACGAGAAAAACCCATATGGCCCTACTATAATCATCGACTATAGTTTGAAAATAAGATGCCTTTGTAAAAGAGGGGCTCTTATATTTCCCCCATATGTCACCATGTATCAAAATAAAACATGCATTAATTTTTTTTTTTTCTACTGTTGGGAATAGGTAGCCTTGTCATCTTGGATTTAACACAAGAATCACAGACAGACCATATGTCACAATGTATCAAAATTGACAACGATTGTCATGTAGAGTCGATCATTATCTTCTCGCTCGTTATCTTCTTAAGTGTTTGAGATTTTTATCAAACAAACCACATCTAAGGGAATCTTACTAGAATGAGCCATTTAGCCTGGGTAAGTCATTTGGGTAACTGGAATTGAGTTTTGAATAACTATAGTAATGTATACTAATGTTAGAAGGGTCTAAATAAAAGACTAACGACTTTAGAATGGTTAAATGGCATGACCAAAGTTTCAAATGTGAGAAATTAAATAGCGAACTATAGATATGTAATCTTGATGATTTGTGGTAGTAATTTAGCAGACCCTTTATGTATTTATGTAATCAGGTGGTAAGCAGTGTGGAACAACACCTCGGGTTTTAGCTTAATTTGCTCTCTCGGTATACGTGAGTAACCACTATAACTCCTAACTCATCATATGCAACATTTATGATATGTGACGCTAATAATATGCAACGATTATGATATGCAATGCTGGTAGACCTGACAATTTGGTATACGACAGAACAACACGTATACGACATGAGTTTTCCGTATATGAGTTTTACAAATTCGTGTTTCGTATAAATTCGTGTCGGCACGAACTTATAATTCGTGTTTCGTGTCTTACACATGTAAAACGCGAATTTACCTGTGTAAACACGTGTGAGACACGTATAAATGTCGTGTTATACGTTGACACACATAAGACACATATAAACTTGGGCTTCAAAATATCTAAAAAAATTTGAGTAACACTTCATTTGAAATATTTGAAAAAGTTCGGGTTTGTCTCTCACATTGATGATGTGATAAATGAAGTTGTCGACTTGGATATCAACAAGGAGTCTTGTTCGGTCAAAAGTTCGGCTTCGGTTACTGCCATTAATAGTGGCTTTAAATACTTTTGATGTGTTGTTGGATACTTGGATTATCATGTTTTGTATTTATAATTATATATGTTTTATATTATATTTTTGTATAAATTTGTGTTTCGTGTGATACGTGTTTTGTGCGTGTCGTGTCACGTGTCACACGAATTATTTACGTGTCGTCTTCATTATTCATATCCAAACACATTTTATAATTCGTGTTGCGTTCGTATATTGCAAATTCGTGTCGCATAAAAATTCGTGTCTAACATGGCACACGATACTGTTGGATATAGTGTCCAAGTCATAACTAATTGGTAAGACTATCATCAAAAAATAGAGTCCTTTTTGGGTTGCCCTTAATGATTAGTAAAGAGAAATAATTAAAAAGGAGAAATAATATTAATTAGAATTAATCATATATAAATAACATTAATTAGAACTAATATTATATAAATAATTAATTAATTGGTTTATTAATTTATTATAGTTAATAAATTAATTAGAAGCTAAATGATTAATTATAAAGAAGCAAGGTGCTAAATTGTAATAGTTGGAAAGTTACAGATAAACTTTAAAAGATGGTTCTCATCTATGAAATTGTGGAGTGCCCCACATCGCCAGAGAATCAATTTTCAAGGGTTTCATGCCCTATATTATATAGGGTTAATGCCGATGCTTCAGTCATTCAGTTCTCTCTTCTGATTCCTACTCTTTCTATTACGATTCTCTTCTGATTCCTACTCTTTCTATTACGAGTTAGAAGTGAAATTAGTTATATTTCTTGTTCGTAGCGGCATACGCTTGAGAAATCGGTTTTCTCAAACGTTAGTATTTTCTTGTTTATTTATTTTGTTGCTTATTATGTTTAGATTCGTTAGAGTTATGTTTCTTTGTTGTTCTAGATTAAATGATTTTCCGCATTGTAATTAATCTAGATAGGGAATAGAAATCCCAACAGTGGTATCAGAGCCAGATTACTAAATAAGTTTTGCACATAATTAGAATTAAGGACTTAAAATTTTTGAAATATAGAATTTAAAATTTTTGAAATTCAAAATCAAGATTTTTGAAATTACAAGGTTTTATATTATCGAATAAGGGTTTAATTTTTAGGTAATTATCTTAATTCCTATTTGTTTGGAAACTTGCCTTAGAGATAAAATTAAGTTCTTATCCTAAAGGTTTAGGTTAAATTTAATTTATGGATATGGATAAAATTATGTATTATCCGAGGTCTAAATTTAAATATGAATTTTGAAATATTGAATTATCTAAAATACAAGAATTGATTTATATAAGAATTATAGATTTACCTTTTCAAAATTATATATATATAGGGAGATGTTCTTTTAAGAACCTCAAATATGGTGAGAACCTAGGAACCTTTTAGAGCCCTTGGATCAAAAGGGTATTTTTGAAATAAAAAATATTATATTTCTCTCTCCACCTTTTTTATTGTTTGCATCTCTTTTTCACTTTCTCTCTCTTATTTTTTTTTCATTTTCATTTTCTCTTTCTTTTATGAGAATTGATTATAATATTAAAAAAATGTTTTTTATAAAAAAATAAAATTTTTTCTGTATAAAAAATTATTTAATTACTAAAAAATTAATGTATTCTATATAGAAATACTATGTGTCTATATAGAATGTTATATAATTCTATATCTTTTTTATGTAGATTAACATTACTATTCCTAATCTATATAGAATGTTATGTTTCCTATATATTTCATATATTTTTATGTTTATTATACAAATCTATATCTTTTTTGTAGATTAACATTACTATTCATTGTGTTTTTGTTATATTTTATATCAGTTGCATACCAAGTGTTTGATAAAATGTCTAAATGAAATCTTATTTTTTTGTTTCAATGTGTTTTTAATATATTTTATCATTTAATCTACGTAGAATATATGATACTTGACATTCTACACGACATTCTACGTAGATTGCATGACATCCTATTGCATGCCATTCTACGTAGATTGAATGCCATTCTACGTAGATTGCATGACATTCTACGTAGATTCTACATAGAATATGTTCGTCGATACTCTATGTAGATTGCATGACATTCTACGTAGATTGCATGTCATTCTACGTAGATTGCATGTCATTCTACGTAGATTGAATGTCATTCTACGTAGATTGAATGTCATTCTACGTAGATTGAATGTCATTCTACGTAGATTGCATGTTATTCTACGTGGATTAACAGTTTTATTTATGTATTTTTGGTATATTTTATATCAGTTGCATACCAAGTGTTTGATAAAATGTCTAAATGAAATCTTCTTTTTTTGTTTCAATGTGTTTTTGATGTATTTCATCATGTAATCTATGTAGAATATATGATATTTGACATTCTACACGACATTCTACATAGATTGCATGACATTCTACGTAGATTGCATGTCATTCTACGTAGATTGAATGTCATTCTACGTAGATTGAATGTCATTCTACGTAGATTGCATGTCATTCTACGTAGATTGCATGACATTCTACGTATATTGTACATAAAATATGTTCGTCGATACTCTACATAGAATATGACAGATTCATTTATAATGTTTTATAATGAAGATTATTTGTAAGATATTAGATATATATGAATTTAATAGTTATTAGATGTTTTACATGATAATCTACGTAGATTGCATGATAATCTACATAGAATATATAATACAAGAATACATGTAAAAAATCACACATAATCTATGTAGTTAGTTATATTTCTTATATATTTCATATATTTTTATTTTTCTTATACATTTCTACATCTTTTTATGTAGATGTACTTTAACATTCAATGTGTTTTTGGTATATTTTATCATGTAATCTATGTACAATATATGATACTTGATATTCTACAAGACATTCTACGTAGATTGCATGCCATTTTACGTAGATTGCATGCCATTCTACGTAGATTGCATGCCATTCTACGTAGTTTGTAGATAGAATATGTTCGTCGATTCTCTACGTAGATTGCATGCCATTCTACGTAGATTGCATGTCATTCTACGTAAATTGAATGTCATTCTACATAGATTGAATGTCATTCTACGTAGATTGCGTGACATTCTATGTAGAGTATCGACGAACATATTCTATGTACAATCTATGTAGATTGGACAGATTCATTTTCCATGTTTTATAATTAAAATTATTTGTAAGATATTAGATTTATAATGAATGTAATAGTTATTAGATGTTTTACATGATAATCTATGTTGATTACATGACAATCTACATCGATTACATGATAATCTACATAGAATATAATACAATATTACTTGTAAAAAATCACACATAATCTACGTAAAATGTTATGTTTCTTATATATTTAATATATTTTTATGTTTCTTATACATTTCTATATCTTTTTATGTAGATTAACATTACTATTCAATGTGTTTTTGGTATATTTTATCATGTAATCTACGTAGAATATATGATAATTGACATTTTACACGACATTCTACGTAGATTGCATGTCATTCTACGTATATTGCATGCCATTCTACGTATATTGTATACCATTCTACGTAGATTGCATGTCATTCTACGTAGATTGCATGACATTCTACGTAGATTGCATGACATTCTACGTAGATTGTACATATAATATGTTCGTCGATACTCTACATAGAATATGACAGATTCATTTTTTATGTTTTATAATGAGAATTACTTGTAAGATATTAGATTTATAATGATTGTAATAGTTATTGGATGTTTTACATTATAATCTACGTAGATTACATGATAATCTACGTAGATTAGATGATAATCCAAATAGAATATAATACAAGACTACTTGTCAAAAATCACACATAATATATGTACAATGTTATGTTTCTTATATATTTCATATATTTTTATTTTTTATACATTTCTATATCTTTTTATGTAGATTAACATTAATATTCAATGTCTTTTTGGTATATTTTATATCAGTTGCATACCAAGTGTTTATTAAAATCTCTAAATGAAATCTTGTTTTTTGTTTCAATGTGTTTTTGATATATTTTATTAGGTAATCTACATAGAACATATGATATTTGACATTCTACACGACATTCTACGTAGATTGCATGTCATTCTACGTATAATCATAACATTCTTCGTAGATTGTACATAGAATATGTTCGTTAACATATTCTATATAGAAAAAAAATATATTCTATATAGACATATAATATTTCTATATAAAATACGTTAATTTTTTAGCAATTAAATAATTTTCTATATAGAAAAAATATTTTTTTTTATAAATAAACATTTTTTACTTTCAAAATCAATTATAATGAAAGAAAAATGAAATGAAAATGAAATAAAGTAAGAGATAGAAAGAGAAAAAACAGATTTTTTTTCTTCCAAAAATACCCTTTTCACACATTTTCAAGATTCTCCACTATCAAAGTTAAAATAATTACAAAATTATTATCCAATATATCAACCATTGATTCTATTAATCTAAAGGCCATAAAAGGTTCTTAAGTTCTCATAATATTTATGGTTCTTAAAAGAACCATTCCCTATATATATATATATATATATGAATATTGATTTGCGAAATTATATATGTATATATATATATATATATATATATATGTGTGTGTGTGTGTGTGTGTGTGTGTGTGTGTGTGTGTGTGTGTGTGTGTGTGTGTGTGTGTGTGGTTGTGCGCGCACGTGTGTAAATGAATTGCGAAATATATATGGTTATATATATGTTTAAATTTAAACACTACTTATTTTAAATTGTTTAAAATAATCCTCGTAATTTTAAAATGTTTAAAATAGCACCCTAAACTTGAAAAGATTTAAAAGACAATTTATATTTATATGTGTATATATATATATATATATATATATATATATATATATATATATATATATATATATATGTGTGTGTGTGTGTGTGTGTGTGTGTGTGTGTGTGTGTGTGTGTGTATATGTGTGTGTGTGTGTGTGTATATATTATGTTATATATATGTAACATTTAAATCTAAATATATTGTCAGTCAATCGAAAAATTGGCTCACCCATAGCGAACAAATTATAAGCGAAGTATAAGGCGGGTTGTTTTACTTCCTAAAGAAGTAGGTTTTTAATATGCTTCGTGCTAACCTATCTCTCCGCTTCGTTGTGCGTTCAATGGAGCTACCAAGGACTTTTGATAGGTCGATGTCAAGATTAAAAGTATTAATTAAAAGTACTAAAACAAAATCCCGTGTTAGATATATCAAATGTGAATTAGTATGCTAATCCATGAAAACTGCACATCACTCGTATGAACTGTTAATGGAGCGTGTGTGGTTTACCGGCACATTAATATGAGAACATAAGTGAGAGGTGATGTGAGACTCACAATTCTCGGACATACTCGTGCTAGGGACCACACAGGTTTTGCATGGTTAAAATTCACCATCTTGTTCGTGATCCTCGGCATCCCAGTCATGAATGGTAGATGAGCATATACGAGATTAACATGCCATTGATAAGCAGGGCCGGTCCTGAGAATTTAGATGCCCAGAGCGAGATAAATGAACAACCCTTTAGAATTTTGAACATACAGTATACTATCTTTTTAAAGGGGTTTGGAACCTAGTCAATCTAGGCAGCTCATCCCCACGCCGATTTTATTAATAAATAGAAATCCAAAAAAAAGTTTCCTTCATGATCAAGATTTTCATTCACTTCGATATTTGTTTTATGTTTATATAGAAGTCTAATTAAAGATCTATGTAAAGATTGTGCAAGTTCTTATTGTCTTTTCTTTCTTTCTCTAGTTTGAGCACCCAGAGGCTGTGAACGTGGAAACATGCAATATTATAGACTACAATAAAATAAAATACAAAACAAGTAAACAAGTTATAAGCATAGAAAGAGATAGCACCTGAATGTCTTGTGTTTGATCATTTCTACTCAATCAAGAGACAACATTCAACTCCTAAAAATTAAAGAATAAAAAACCAATTATTAATTAACGAGATAGCAAGTTCATGTTTTCCATAAGATAATGTCAATTTCATTAAACTATAAATTCACTATTATAACTCAAATTAACTAGATATATGTAATTCATCTCAAATGAAGAATGACAGCAAGTAATCAACCATAACCACAGCCACAGTCAAGACAACAATCAACACAAATGATAAACACTCAATTAACTCAAATTAACTGACATTGCTTGAATCCTTGTTTCTTTCCCAATTACCGAATTAAATTCACGAACCATGGTAGGGATAGGGTGTGGACGGCGGACCCACAGTCGTTCCAGCTAGGTAGTAGTCCGTTTCTAGTTATCCTATCCATTCCCTAGTTGATTCTGAGGCTGCTTTATGTAAAGTTCCATCAACAGGCTTAACCTATAACACAAGTAATTATTCAGTAGTTAATTTCTTTAGTTTGCATTATATATCCCAAAAAATAATTAGGGGGTGCCAAAGAAAAGCTAGTTAATTAAAGGCACATGAGCTCCAAGCAACTCCATGAGTTGCACATTTGAGGGTCTTCGCTGCATGTCTCTTGTTCCAATGAAAATAGTACAATCTAGAGAGAACTTAGCACACACAACAGCTGTTGCAACATCATGGTGGCTGGCACTTAGGACGGAACCGGAGGAGAAAGAGAGTCAGAGAAACAGTCGTTGCAGGAGGAGAAAGAGAATTGATAGCAGATCCACGATGAAGCCGGCGCACCACCACCAGAGAAGAAACAGAGACAGCCCGTCCCGCCGTCCGTCGCCATTGGTAGCGCCGTCCGCTGTCGACCAATTGAGAGTTTAACTATTTAGACAGATTGTAGATGAGAAAGAGGGTTCGTTGGTGAGCGGTGACTGTGAATGGCCGTTCGCCCATCCATCTTCTACGGTTGTTGAGTGACCTCTGCCTTAACTCTTCGGATTTCGCTCGCGATTTTTCCTCTTCCCTGATTCTGATTTACCGATTCTCTCGTCGCATCCAGCAACGCTTTGGGACATGGGAGACGCCTCAGTTCCGCGCACGCAAAATTTAAAATGGATTGGTCATTTGCTCAACTGGTCTCATCTAAATGGGCTAAAAATTGGGGTAAACTGAACCTAATATAACTTAAATTTGGCTAAAAGATTGTTGCCCCTACGGGTTTGCTGCCCTGGGCCGAGGCCCAGCCCGCCCCCAGCCAGGGCGGACCCTGTTGATTAGAATCAGTGAATCTCAAAAGAACTAGAAATTTCATAGAGAATGAAATTGACAAAAGCATTATCTACCTAAAATATATTCGTGATATGTTTACGACAACCCTCTTCATAAAACGAATCTAAAATATGGATCCTAGCCTTAAACCAAATTAAGGAACATTCATACTGTTGGTACACCCTGTGTGACGATAGCAGTCTAATCGATCTGCATTATGATTTAAGTAATATTCTGAATATTAACAAGTGTTTTGATATAAATGTTTAATATGTGTTTGTCTGTTATTGATTGTGTGTTTGAACTTGATGTAACATATTACAAGAAGTTCAAACATAAAAGTCAAAGATTATGTCAAGCATTAGTTAAAACATAAGTTTCATCACTTAAGTGTTTAAGTGTATTGGCTAGATTCGAATAGGTTAAGGAAGGCATTCGAATCTGTGATAGATTCGAATGTATCCTTAGATTCGAATGGGCTAGATTCGAATCTGTCAGATGGACAGATTCGAATGGGCCTTAGGCCAGATTCGAGGTTGGCCCACAACAGACTCGAATCAGGGTCTATAATTAGGGATAGACTCGAATCATTAGTAGACCTTTGGCAGAATTCGTGAGGAATTAAGCAATAGGCGATCTCGAGTTTATCAGCTAGGTGAGTCCCGTTTCGGAGAGAATTAGTACGTAGGATCGTTCGTGTGTCGTTCGTTCAGCGTCTAATAGTCTCCGTGTTTTCCGTTGGTTGAGAGTTGTCCGTCTAACCGTCAACGAGGATTCCGCACTCGTTAACGGATCAGCGTCTAGATAGATCTTGCATTGGTAGACCTTACAAGTGGTATCAGAGCCTACGGAGTGTTCGTGGTGTTCTTCGTGTTCATCAGAAACATTCTAGGTTTCTTGACGCTAGTTGGACGGTTTTTTCTCTCAAAAACGTGTTTTTGAGCTTAGCAAATTCATATTCGGGAAACACTTTGTCGTTTTTCACGTTTTTGGTCGAAATCATTATTTTTCATTTGAAAAATAGTGATTTAATCCGTAAAACGTCAAAAAATCAAAGTATTAGCCGTTTTTCGAGTTTGCGGCGCTCGAATCTATAGGGGTAATTAGGGTTTTACTTTATTTTCGAGTCTAACCTAAATACGCTCCTTTCGAGTCAATTTCAGTCAGTTTCGAGTCTGTGGTGTTTCGAATCTGTTAATACATTCGAATTGGATCTCGAGTCTATATTCTTTCGAGTTTGTTTCGAGTTTGTTACTGTTTCGATTCTGTGCTTCGATTCTGCTGAATTTCGATTCTATTGTGCCTTCGATTCTAAGGGTCTTCGAATCTATAGAGTCCTTCGAATCTGTCAAAACTTCGAATCTAGGGAGTTCCTCGAATCTGACATTATTTCGAATCTACTTGACTTTTAAGACTTAATCGAATTTAATTTCAAAAGATTAAATATTAATTAGATTCGAATCTATCTAGATTCGAATAAGTTAATTTAAATCAGTTTCTAATTAAATTAATTAAGTTCAAATTCAAATTCTTTCAGAAAAGATGTCAAACCTTCAGAAATTCCTTGAGATGGATCACGAAGTTGGGAAGGCCAATGCACCACCTAAGCTGATGAAAGTTGAGGATTACTACTGGTGGAAGGATAGATTTACGGATTTTGTACGATTCAACGATATGCGCATGTGGGTGTGCATTGATGAAGGGTACATTCCACCAGTTTCTGAGGTTGAAGGCCGTCAAAAGGTCTTGTCATATCAAATGATGAAAGAAGATGACAAGAAATTATTTGAAGCCGAAAACAAAGCTTTCTCCATTATCCGAATGGCTTTACCTCAAGATATCTTGCACACATTTCGGACTCAGAGGACGTCGAAAGAACTTTGGGAGTCTCTCCAGAAAAGGTGTGAGGGTAATCCACGGGTACGTCGAAAGCGTACAGAGCTGTTGACCCAACAGTTTGCAATTTTCAAGGCTCTTAAGGATGAACAGTTGGATGATATTATCACACGATTTTATCATCTGATAACAGAGCTTGAAAGTCATGGTATTGAGTATTCTGACACTGACAAGAACAATAAGCTTCTTGATGCCCTACCAGCCAAATGGGCTATGTACGTGGCAATGATTAAGCTGAATGAAGATAAATATTATGCTCAATCACTGGATGACATCGTGGGAACGTTGAGGGCATATCACTTCGAGATGATTAAGGCTGAGACTGATTACGAACAAGTCCAAAATCCGGCTATGTATTTTGGAAAGACATCAAAATCATCAGTGACAGCTGATCAGAAGAGTGCTACAGCGTTTTTCACCGGAGAAACGTCATCGCCACCAGAGTCCGAAGACTCACTAAATCGCGCGTTCTTAGGGTTAGGAAGATCGGAAGAACCGCAACCTCAAGTCCAACAGGCATCGACCAGTCAGAGCTATTCGAAGATGCCAATGAGCGCAAAGTCGGCGGAAGAACATCTGAATCTGCTTGCTTCGTTTGTGGCCGCATACGGAAATTGCGTTCAAGGGAAGATTAATGATCCGGCTCTTTGGGATGAAGACTACGATCAGGTCGACCCTGATGACTTAGAGGAAATGGATCTGAAATGGCAACTGGCCATGGTGACCCAGAGGGTTAAAAGATTCATTAAGAGAACTGGGAGGAATCTGCAGATGAACAACAAGGGGATAGGATTTGATAAGTCCAAGGTGAAATGCTACAACTGTCAGGGATTGGGACACTTCGCCAGGGAGTGTCAAAGACCGAAGGTAGAGACATACCAGGGGCAGAGTCAGCATCAAGGACAGTACCAAAGTCAGTCCCAACAGAGATATCTTCCGAGTTCTTCGTCTGGTCAAGCCAATCTAGCGGGTCTGATATCCAATGTCACTTCTGACAGACAGCTAGATGGTTCCTATGACTGGAGTTCACATCCGGAGTCCAACGCTAGAGCTTTCATGGCTGAAGTTACGGAGAATGGTTGTGATGAAGATGAGCAGACCACAAGGGAAAACAGTCCGATGTGGGTAGAGAAAGCGAATGATCAGACCGTGCTGGAGTTTGCTGCTCAGATGGCCAACGTGGAATCTGATAACTCTAAGGTTAGTCTTTCTATTTCTCTATTTCGTGAATTATGTGCTTTATGTGTTAGTTCTAATGATAGGTTAAATCTAGTTTTAGACTCACATAAGACCATAGCTGCTCAAAATGAAAACTTAAAAATAGAAAATGCTAGCCTAAATGATATAAAACAAGATTTAAAAGAAAAACTTAAGGCTGATGCTCAAGATGTAATCGTTCTAAAAGACAAACTGAGTGAGCAGTGTGTTAGGATAGAACTTATGTATGAGCACGTAGAGGCCTTGACCAAAAGTCTGAAAGACAAGGACATAGAGCTAGCCGAGACCAAGGTTAAGGTAGCAGAGGCAAATAGCAAGCTGGAAAAGTTTAGGAATTCGAGCCTAAACCTAGGGAAAGTCTTAGATGCCCAAAGACAGTCTAAGAAGCCTGTAGGTCTAGGTTTTCACGAAATTCCTCCACCTTTCAATGATAACTATGTGCCTCAGCCTCAGGAGAAAACTGACAAGTCAGTAGTTTTAGAGGACCTACCTGAACCTACACCTGAGCCTAAAGTTGAAAATACACCTAAGGTGACTGACTCAACTGTCAAGGTCAAGAAAGTGAAATTTGTGTCTTCCTCAAGTGAAACACCTGCAGGAAAACAGAAGATTTCATGGGCTGACCAGGTCGAAGAGTCAGACACAATAGATGTACCAAAGGAAGTAGACACCAGTGAGACACCTAGATCTAAGGGACCAACCAAAAAGTCCATGGATAAGATGTCTTGCTTTAGATGTCACGAAAAAGGGCATGTTGCTTCTCACTGTCCAAATAGGAAAGCAGATGTTACCCCTAAGACAGTGAATCCAACACCTGTTAAGCCCTCACCGAGTGTGGCGAGCACGAGTAGTTCTCAAAGTACCGAGAAAACTGTGCAGGCCGCACCAAAACCAGTTGTGAAACAAACACCGGTTAAGGTTGGACCAAAAGAAGTGGTTAGGACAAATTCACCGAATCGTGTCTTTAATCAATCTAGGTCAGCACCTCAACAAGTCTATAGGAGCACCACACCTAGCAGGTCACACACTCCAGTTAGGTCACATACTCCTGTTAGACAATATGTTCCGGTAAAAGCTCAGGGATCACAGTCTGAAATGCATTATAATAAGACTTATTCTAGAGCACCACAACAAATGCCTACTCAAAGGCAAAGAGTGAATCTAAATCACTCGGCACCACAACAGAATTCAGTTCAAAGGCCCAAGTCACCTGAAAGGCGAGATGGGTACTTGAAAGAGTTCAAGTATGTGGACGAGAATGGTATTACCAAGTCAGTCATGGCTTGGGTTCCCCGTGATAACTAACCTATTTTTCTTTCATGTGCAGGAGATAACTACCGGTCCAAACAACAAGTGGTTCGTCGACAGTGGTTGCTCCAGGCATATGACGGGGGAAAGAAGTCTTCTCACAGACTTCAAGGGGGGTAATAGGGGATTTGTATCATTCGCGGGCAACAAAGGAGGAAATATCACTGGAACTGGAGAAGTCACTAATGGGACGATTACATTGGATCAAGTTTATCACGTTGATAAATTGGTTCATAATCTCATTAGTGTATCTCAAATCTGTGATAAGAAGAACTCGGTGTTATTTACTGACACTGAGGCGTTAGTGCTCAAGCCGGGATTCAAGATACCTGAAGATTGGATATTGATGCGGGCTCCAAGGAAGAATGACTTGTACATGCTCGACATGAACAAGCCTATTAATTCGATGGGTCCGATCTGCTTACTATCAAAAGCTTCAGAGACAGAATCGGTTTTGTGGCACAGACGCATGGCTCACTTGCACCTAAGGAAAATGAACTACATAACGAAGTATGGTTTGGTGCAAGGTGTGCCTCTGAAGAGCTTTCAATTTGAAGACAAGTGTCTACCGTGCATGAAGGGCAAGCAACATAAAAAGACACACAAGTCCAAGAAGCTGAATTCCATATCCTCGACATTCGATTTGTTGCATATGGACCTTTTTGGCCCTATCAACAAAAGGAGTATAGGAGGTAGTTGGTTTTGCTTAGTTATCACTGACGATTACTCACGGTTTTCTTGGGTTTTCTTTTTAGGTACGAAGGACGAGACGGCTACAAAGCTCATCGGGTTCTTAGACCAAGTGGAGAATTCCTACGGAACAAGGGTTAAAAATATACGTAGTGATAATGGGACTGAATTTAAAAACTCTGTAATTGGTGTATATTGCCTATCAAAGGGCATCGTGCATCAATTCAGTGCACCATATGAACCACAACAGAATGGGGTGGCCGAACGTAAAAACAGAACATTGATTGAGGCTGCAAGGACTATGCTTTCGGATTCAAAGCTTCCTACCATGTTTTGGGGGGAGGCAGTGAATACCGCGTGCCATATTTTAAATAGAGTCCTTACAGTCAAATCATTGAACAAAACATGTTATGAAATTTTGAATAAAAGGCCACCTAACTTAACTGGATTCGAACCGTTTGGAGTACCATGCACACTTTTAAGAACAAAACATCAACCGAAGTTTGGTGAAAAGGCTGACGAAGGATACTTCCTAGGTTATGTGCCAAACTCACCAAACAAACGGGTTTTTAACAAAACGAGTGGTACTGTGGAGATTGTGTATAATATTGAAGTCACAAGTTATACACATGAACCCCAAACTGGTCCGGAATGGATATTTGACTATGATAAGTTATTTGAGTCATTTAACATTCCTTTGGATGATACTGCAGGTACAATCGATAAAGACATGGCGACGTTGCACCTAAATGACGATGGCCATATTTTTCCAAGGACCACGTTCGAATCTACGTCCGAGCCTACTGCGACTGTAGATGGATCTCCAGAAGTTGCTGATCAAGAGGCACCTAACACTGAGAATCAGACTCAAGCTTCAAGTTCTGCCTCTGAGGAAAACGTCCGTGAGGAAGAGAATGTGGAAGCTGAGCCTGTTCCCCCTTTAGGTGAAATAGGATCCAACTTAGGAGATAATCTAAGGGTAGACGAAATAGAGACCTCTAGGATTAACAAGAACCATCCTATAGATAGCATCATAGGAAATCCTAACGAGGGTGTGAGGACTCGGAGTAGTGTAAATAACAACACTGTGTTGTTGTCGATGATAAACGACTCCGAGGCATATCATACATGTCTATATTCGTGTTTCATATCGCAAGTAGAGCCCAAAAATGTGCAAATGGCACTTAAGGACAACTCCTGGGTTGAAGCGATGCAGGAAGAACTTTCACAATTTAGGAAACTAGAAGTGTGGGAGTTAGTTCCGTTACCTCGAGGGGAGATTGCAATAGGAACCAAATGGGTTTTTAAGTGCAAAAGAGATGATCGGGGTATAGTCACGCGCAACAAGGCAAGATTAGTTGTAAAGGGTTTCAACCAAGAGGAGGGAATCGATTACAACGAAGTGTTTGCACCAGTAGCAAGGTTAGAAGCAATTAGGTTGTTTTTAGCTTTTGCCTCCTTCAAAGGATTTAAGGTATATCAACTGGATGTTAAGAGTGCTTTCCTGTATGGGAAAGTGAAGGAGTTGGTGTATGTAGAACAGCCGCCCGGGTTTACAGATCCTAAATATCCTGATAGAGTATATCGATTAGATAAGGCTCTTTATGGATTACATCAGGCACCTAGGGCATGGTATGAGACTCTATCCAACCATCTTTTAGAAAATGGCTTTGAGAGGGGTAGGATAGATAGTACTCTATTTGTGAAGAGAAAGGGAGATCATTTTATCTTGGTACAAGTGTACGTAGATGATATCATTTTTGGATCATCAGACGAACAGATGTGCAAAGATTTCGAGAAGGTTATGAAGTCTAAGTTCGAGATGAGTGCTATGGGGGAGTTGAATTTCTTTTTGGGGTTACAAGTTGACCAGAAGAAGGAAGGCATGTTTATCCATCAGACCAAGTATGTCTATGACATATTGGAACGGTTTGGGATGGAAGGAACAAAGTTGACTGCCCATTTCAGCACGCCGATTCAAGTGAATCACAATCTCGGGCCGGGTACTGAAAGTGATTCCGATGTGGATCCGACTTTATATCGGGCCATGATTGGGTCACTTATGTATTTAACTGCCTCAAGACCTGACATAATGTTTGCTGTTTGTATTTGTGCTAGGTTTCAAGCGAATCCGAAGGAGATGCATATGAAAGCTGTGAAGCGGATTCTACGATACCTCAAGTCGAAACCGAAGCTGGGACTTTGGTATCATGCGGAGGGAGATCTAGAGTTGGAGGCGTTCACGGATTCAGACTACGGAGGATGCAGCTTGACGCGCAAATCAACGACTGGAGGTTGTCAGTTCCTCGGAGGGAGACTGGTATCCTGGCAATGCAAGAAACAAACATCGGTAGCCGTGTCAACGTGCGAGGCCGAGTATGTTGCTGCTGGTAGTTGCTGTTCACAGGTTCTGTGGATACAACAACAATTGCGGGATTACGGTTTGGCTTACACTCAAACTCCAATTAGGATAGACAATCGATAACAAATAATCCAGTTAAACACAGTAAAACAAAGCACATAGACATAAGGCATCATTTTATTCGTGATTGTGCTGAAAAGAATTTAATCAAACTGGTAAAGGTTGCGACTGAAGATAATAATGCTGATTTATTTACCAAAGCGTTTGATAAGTCACGATTTGAGTATTTAATTCAACTTAATGGAATGCGCAACCCAGAGTAAATTGACCTTAGTAGTATTTTATTTCCTTTTATAGTTGTTATATTTCTTTCTTTTTACAGTAGTCTGCTAATTTAGGAAAGTTTCTATTTTTAGTTAGTTTCTATTTTTAGTAAGTTTCTATTTTTAGTAAGTTAGTAGGATAGCTTAGTTTAATGCGTTTTGCTATGAAAAACAAAAGAAAAAAGAGAGAAAATTACAAAAATACAAAAAAAAAAGGAGAATATCAGAAAAGGAGTTAAGTCTTAGATACATAGGTTCAAAGTGACGAAAATTAGCACCGTCGTTACAGACTCTAAGTATTTAGGCTTTCACACATAATGCAACTAAACTCTAAGTGTTATACTTTATTTAGTTTGATGTGTTGGTAGGCATAATACATATAGGGAATCTCAAGGCTAATAAAATATTCTAGAAAAAGTCAAGCGTGTCACTAACTTGGATGTACGACCAATCGGTCTTAATTTTTATGTACAAGACATACAAACATTGAGTCTAAATGAGGAATGCAAACTTTCTGGGGATGTATGGCAACATCAAATACATCTGAAAATGGAAAGAATAGAAATATCATGTAAAACTGAGAGTCGAAAACATGCAACTCTGTTGTATGTAAGTACAGACCTGTTGTCTCTGTTTAGATTCGGGTTAGCAGACATGTCGCTTTGTTGTACGTCAGTACAGACCTGTCACCGCTATCTGCTAACTTTAAAGTTAAACCTTAAGTCGAACTAAGACACTTTGTTGTATGAGAATACAGACCTGTGTCCGATGTTTGTCTTTTAAAGAAAGTTTGCAAATACCAACAAGTTAGAATTTTGTCTGTGTGCCTTGATCATAAAAGTATGTCTATGTCTGAGTCACGTAAGATAATTTCCTGATAAATAAAAAGGCCAAGGGATATTCCGAAATGTAGAGTGTTTAACAGGGTAAAATACCAACAATCGGCTAAGTGGGTATGTCACGACAAACAATCAAAGGAATTCAAAAAATTCCTAAGTGTGAAAGTTTAAGTACTGAAAGTTAGTATCGGACATCGCTATCTGATTGAACCTTTCTTAGACTATACTCATCAAAAATATGTTGTTAAGTATTTAGCTTAGATTGTAAATTTTTCTTTTTCTTAAGTCTAGATTAAATTTTTTGGTCAAAATTTTATTTTACTTTATTTTATTTTATTTTTACCTTAGTTTATTTTATTTTATTTTAGTTTAGTTTAATTTTTACTTAGGTAAAAGGTCAAAAGTTACTGAGGGTGCATTCAAAGTTGAATAAAATATACAATGCGTGAAATATCTGAGCTTAGGGTAAAAGATTTGGCATAGTTTATCTGGTTACACTACACAGTAGAAAATAGTTGGAAAAAGTTGAAATTATTTCAAAATTTCCGAAATTTTTCTAAGTGTTTGTAGCTTCGAATCTAAGACAGACTCGAATTTAAAGTTCTCGAATCTGTCAGTAGACTCGAATCTACACATAGACTCGAAGGTAGTTAGTATATAAAGGTCCACAGTGAACGCATTTACTTCTCACTGTTCTCGAATCTGAGTTCTCGAATCTGTCAGTAGACTCGAATCTACACATAGACTCGAAGGTAGTTAGTATATAAAGGTCCACAGTGAAGGCATTTACTTCTCACTGTTCTCGAATCTGATTTCTCGAATCTGTCACTGGCGATCTCGAATCTATTCTCGAGTCTATCGTATTTCCACTAAACGACATTTCGTCGATTCTAAAGCTTTTGTGGTCGATTCTACTTTCAAATCTAGGTATAAGCAACATGATTGTACAAGATTTTGGTGGTTTCATACACAAATTTGGGCTTAAACATCATATTTTGATGTTTTATTGGTCAAAATAGGGTTATTCATAAATAACTAAGTTAGGACCTATAAAATATCAAATTAAAGGCATAAATCAGTGATTAGAACTTAGTTGAACTAAAGTATGTGATTTACCTAGTTCAAAATGGTTAAAATCTTGGATTTTTGTTGAAAAAAGGGATGTCGGCCGTTCGAATCTGATAATGGACATTCGAATCTGATCATGGGTTTCTCGAATCTATCAATAGATTCGAGATGACCAGATATTCGAATCTGTCCATCAGACTCGAATAGGGTATATTCGAATCTGTCCATTACATTCGAATATGGGCACTTCGAATCTGTTACTCTCGAATCTGTACTTCATTTATTTTGTTGAATTTAAATTTTATTAAACTTGTGGAAATTTAATTGTGTTAGATTTTGTATTTAATCAAATACAAGATAAAACAAATTTGAATTTAAACAAGTTTATTGATTTTTAATAATAATCTAACAATTTTATGTATTGTGCAGATATGGCGCTTCGTGCTTTTGTTCCCAAGCACAATATGGTACTGAATCCTGCCCATAACATCCCTGAGGCGCAGGGATTTCGTGAAGTTTTAGATTTTCTGGCGGAATCTAGAATAAGTTATGTGTTGTATGAAAACATTCCGATTGTGATATCCTATGTACGTCAATTTTACGATCACTTGCAGGTGGACTGCACTGTCACCCCGACAGTGTTAAGAACTAGAATTGCCGGACAACCTTTGGTTTTCTCCGCTGATATTTTGAGACAAGTGCTACAGTTGGGTTCCCTAGAACAAGAAGACGGGCCTACAGACTTTCCTTTAAGTATTAGGCAAGCAGCTTTTTTGAGAATGGGATACAGCTTGGACGTTACAAAATCTTCATATATGAAAAGCGGGTTGATAGGACAATGGCGTTTCTTGGTCCATGTGTTTATGATCTATTTTGCGCCTAAGAAAGCTGGTTTTGATTATATAGTATCAAAAATCCAATCAGCAATGATCGCGATGGTATACAATAAGAAGTTTAGTTTCTCGCAGCTGATTTTCTCGGAATTTATCCATCAAATCACGGCTCCTGAGAGAGAAAGGTTCCTTTTGTATCCGAGGTTTGTAATGATGTTGATAAGGCACTTATTGCCTGAGCTGCCACAATCTGATGATGCATTGACCGTCAATGTTATGGAGAAGCGTATCTATTCTGACTGTTCCTCACACCGAGGAAGGTTAGCAGTTCCGGAAGCACGTCCACTATTTGGTGCCATTCTGGATAGGGAATTTCAAGCCCCGAGTAATGCCAACTGGGCAGGGGTAGTTGATGTCCAACCACAGCAACAACAGCAACGTCCAGTACAACAGCCTCGTGTTCGTCCCCGAGATCCAAGGCGAAGACAAAGAGATACTACAAGTCAGTCTCAGGCGTCTAGGCCTTCTTCGAGTCAGCAACCAGAAATGCAGGAAGCCGGGCCGTCATCTGTCCCAAATGAAGCTGATCAATTGTGCCAAACACTAAATGAAATTTGGGAGGCGGGTCCACATGCAAATGAAGATATAGCTGCTGCATTAGTGGGTGAATTGCTTGAGCCTCCAGAGGGAGAAGAAGATGTCTTCAGAGATGTTGAAGAATATGTGCCAGAGCAGACTGGCAATGATGAGTCATCATCTGCTACAGAATCAGAAGAGATGGAGGAGATTGAAGTTGAAGCTCCAGAATCAGTGTCTGCAGAACCTCAAGTTCAAATTGGAACTTATGGTTCACGTTTGATCATCAATGAAGGTGGTTCGAGAAGGCGAGATGCCAGGGAATCTGAAGATTCGGATTTTGAAGAAGAAGATGATGCTCCACTACTGACGAGGCAAAGGGCCAAACGTCATCGGTTCATGCAAGGGTCTTCCTCTGCAACCGCCAGTCAGTCAGAAGTTCCCCAAACCCAACCTCAAACCACAGCTCCACCATCACCACCACCTCAACCTCATGAGCCATATATTCCACCACCATTCAACCCTTCTCCCATTCAGTCCATTCCATCCACATCTACCGCCTATACTGAAAATCAGCGGTTTCTTCAACTCAAATCTCGAGTGGATTTCCAACATGTCCAAATCCTGAGCCTAACAAAGGCAATAGGTGAAATTCAGGCACATAATGCAGATTTAGATAAAGAAAATGCTGAATTGAAGAAGACAGTTGAAACAATCCAAGAGGAGAATATTGAGCTAAAAACATTCGTCTGCGACCAGGCCGCCGAGTTAAGATCGATGCGCTCCCTCATTGAGCAGTTAATGAAAAACCTTCAGGCTCAGGGGGAGACGTCGTGTCGTGATCAAGAAGTACAGAGGCGGAGGGACGATGATGAAGATGATAACCAAGGCAATGATCCCAGCTCTCAAAGACAGGATGAGCCAGTAGATTTTTCTACTGCTCAGGCTGCTCAATCTCAGGGGGAGCCAAGTCAAACAGAAGGTGAAAGAGGAGAGGCTAGTTCTTCAAGGACGTTAGATAGCGACATGATCGATGCGCTAAAAGATATTGAAGAAGAGCTGATGGAGTTTGATTTTGAAGATGATATTGAAGATTTAGAAGAAGGTGAGTTTATTCCAGATGATGTCGCTGACTGGAAATCAGATGATGAAATGATAGATGATGAAGATGATCACGTTAACGAAGTAATAATCAATTCACAACCAATCACTGAACTGTATGAAAGCCAAGATCATAATGTGATTGATATTGATTACATCAAGGTAGCCTCAGCTGAAGATAAAGACCTTGAAGAGGCTGAGAACGAGCCATCTAGAGCTGATCTGATAAATCTTTGGTTCAAGAAGGAAGAAAAGAAAGATCAGCTGAAGATGAAGAAGAAGATGAGAAATCCAGGTGCTGGAAATTTTGCTGGAGGGATTATTAGCTGGTTCTTTGACAGAGAACTGCAGCTGTTTATTTTGAAGAGAAGAGATGGCCTTCAATACTTGAGGCGGACACTGAAAGCTTTTAATTCATTGCCCAAGATTGAAGTTAAAGAGTTAGCCTGGAAGGAACTGATCAATATTGGAAATGATCCCTACGCGAGCGTTATTGAAAGAATTATAAGGAAAGAAGGGCGATCAGGCAAATTTGAGAGGCTTAAGCCGAGAACAGGCAAGAGGGTCGAGGATGGATCAAGAATAGATCCTCATACTGGAAGGCCTTGGGCTAGAATGATCTATAAGCCAGTCAAATGCTTGAAAAGAGTGCCAATAAAGCCAATGCCACAAAATGTTTTGAGCAACATGAAGTGGTGGTACCTGGAGATTGATACTGCTGAAGCTATAATGGAGGATCAAGACGAGCAGGTAATTTTGAAGGTATACGACCCACTGCATTTGATAAACCTATCTAAGGACGACCTGAAGAAGCTTCATGATCAGCCTATCTTTTTTACAGAACCATGGAGATCTGAAGCCAGGAAGTTCCAAAAGGTAGTTAAAGTTTGTATAGATGCAGGGTTATATGCAGGTAGTAGTATCTATAGCTCTAGTACTTAAATTTGATGTAATGTAAATAATTAGAAGCTATCGTCAAGGGGGAGTCTGTTGGTACACCCTGTGTGACGATAGCAGTCTAATCGATCTGCATTATGATTTAAGTAATATTCTGAATATTAACAAGTGTTTTGATATAAATGTTTAATATGTGTTTGTCTGTTATTGATTGTGTGTTTGAACTTGATGTAACATATTACAAGAAGTTCAAACATAAAAGTCAAAGATTATGTCAAGCATTAGTTAAAACATAAGTTTCATCACTTAAGTGTTTAAGTGTATTGGCTAGATTCGAATAGGTTAAGGAAGGCATTCGAATCTGTGATAGATTCGAATGTATCCTTAGATTCGAATCTGTCAGATGGACAGATTCGAATGAGGCCTTAGGCCAGATTCGAGGTTGGCCCACAACAGACTCGAATCAGGGTCTATAATTAGGGATAGACTCGAATGATTAGCAGACCTTTGGCAGAATTCGTGAGGAATTAAGCAATAGGCGATCTCGAGTTTATCAGCTAGGTGAGTCCCGTTTCGGAGAGAATTAGTACGTAGGATCGTTCGTGTGTCGTTCGTTCAGCGTCTAATAGTCTCCGTGTTTCCGTTGGTTGAGAGTTGTCCGTCTAACCGTCAACGAGAATTCCGCACTCGTTAGCGGATCCGCGTCTATATAGATCTTGCATTGGTAGACCTTACACTGTTTGCTCTAAATGCTGAAGATTTAGAACAAATTCATCCAGATGATCTTGAAGAGATGGATTTAAAGTGGCAACATGCAATGCTGACGATGAGGGCCAAAAGGTTTCTTAAAAGAACTGGAAGGACCAACTTTCAAGCCAGAACAGAAGGCAAACCAGCCTTTGATAAGACAAAAGTTGAGTGTTACAAGTGTCACAAACTTGGTCACTTTTCCAGAGAATGCAGATCTCAAAGTCAACAATCATCAAGGACTTCACAGCCCAATCAGACATCATCATCAACAGCACTTGTCTCCCAAGAAGACAATGTGTTTGATTGGAGTGATCAGACACAGGAAGAATTTCAAAATCAAGCTCTGATGGCAGAAACATCAACTGTCTCCTCCACTGAACTACCATCTGAGGTAAATTCTAAACTCTGCTCTCAATCATGCAAAAATATGGTTAAAAAGTACAGAGACCATAATGAGAGCATGTGCAAAACTCTAGCTAAGATGGAAGAAAGGAGATATGAATACATGCAGGCCATAGAAGATCTTGAAAAACAGATCAATGACTATAAGGATAATGAGATTCAAATGGGACATGATAGAACATATCATGAGTGGGAGAAAAAGGAGCTAAATAAGAAAATAGAATCCCTAAATAAAAAAGTAGAAGAGACTGAACAAAAGGTGTTAGAGGCTAATAAAAAACTAGAATCTGTCAATATAGATCTAGGTAACTTCAAATTGGCCAATCAAAAGCTGGAACACCTAATGGAAGTTCAATTTAAAGATAGGGTAAAATCTCAGGTTAATCCCAAAGAAGGCATAGGATACAGGGCTACTCCACCTCCATACAACAACAAATACATTCATCCAATGAGTGAAGTTGCTGATAGACTTGTCAATGAACCACTAGATGATTCTATGACTATTGTAGATCCTATCCTTGATAATAGTCCTGAATCTAAAGAAGATCAGATTCAAAATGAAGACTGTGAGTGTCTAGCAGTTGAGAAAGAACACAAAACAATGAGTGCACCTATAGAGATCCAAGCCCCCAGTAAGAAAGGAAAACAAAAGATGAGTGTATGCAATGCTGCTCCACAAGTTTCTGTACATTCTAACTGTAACACTGCATCTTCTTCAAAGAATAATAAAAGGGGTAAAAATGTTCCAGTCTGCACATGTCAAAAGCATGGTGTTCAAAAGTTTCCCAAACAACAGCAGGTAAGGGGAAATCAGATGAACAAGAACCAGAAATTGTCAAATAAATCTGGTTCTCCAATTCAAACAGTCAAAAGGTGTTTTCACTGTGGAAGGAAGAATCACTTGGCCAAGGACTGTTTTTATAAACCAGCTGTTGCAAAACAGACTGTGATTCATAAAAAGTCAAGTCCTACTCATATAAAAACTTCAAAGGTCAAACCTTCTACACCAGTTCCAAAGAAAACAGTTGATCACAGGCTTTCAAAAGTTAATAAAAAACAGTCCACACACCAAAAACAAGTTTTGACAAAGCCTAAATTAAGTTTTAAACAAATATGGTGTGTCAAGGACAGATCTTCAGATCAAACTGCTGATGCAAAAGATCAGACTGCTAAGCCAAATTCTGAAGCTGTTAGTGCAAATTCTGAAGCTGTTAGCACTAAAACCACAGATCAAACTTCTAAGCATCAATCTGGAATTGCTAGTGAATCATCTGAGACTGTTAGAAGAAAAGATGATCAAAATACCTGGATACCTCATATAATCACTAAATACTCTCCAAAGACTCCATCAGTAGATCTTACTAAATATAAGAAGTCAAAAACAGTGTTTAGTTATGTCAATGTACAAGGCCAACCCAAAACCAATTTGGTATGGGTTTACTCCACTACTGACTAAGCTTTTATTTGTGCAGGGCAACCACAGGTCACCTCATAAAACAAGATGGCATTTGGACAGTGGATGCTCTAGGCACATGACAGGCAATTCTGAGTGCTTGTCAAATTTCAAAGGCTTTGATGGAGGATTTGTTGCATTTGGAGGCAACTCAAAAGGAGGTAAGGTTACAGGTAAAGGTACTGTTAATGCAGGCAACATGATTTTCAATGATGTTTTGTATGTTGAACAGCTTAAGTATAATTTATTAAGTGTCTCTCAAATTTGTGACAAACAAAACATTGTTTTGTTTACAGATTCTGAGTGCATTGTCCTTTCAAAAGATTTCAAAATTCCTGAAAATCTTGTTTTACTAAAAACACCAAGAAAGGACAATGTCTACTGTTTGGACACAGATCTTTTATCCAAATCAAATATTTTAAGCTGTTTGATATCCAAAGCATCATCCAATGAGTCTGCTCTTTGGCACAGAAGGATGTGTCACATGAACTTCAAGTCCATGAACGTTTTAGTCAAAAAGAATCTGGTAAGAGGCTTACCACAAAAGGAGTTCATATGTGATGATCATTGTGTAGTTTGTCTTAAAGGCAAGCAACACAAAACTTCTCATAAGGCCAAAGAAATAAATTCAATCTCATCTGCTCTTCAGCTGATTCATATGGATCTATTTGGTCCAACATTTGTTTTGAGTTTGAATAAAAGGGCATACTGTTTAGTTATTGTTGATGATTTCACCAGATTTACTTGGGTTTACTTTCTTAGGACTAAAGATGAAACTGGTGAGCTAGTTAAGTCTTTTATTCTTAAGATAGAAAACCAATCCAACTCAAAAGTTAAGGTGATAAGATCAGACAATGGAACTGAATTTAAAAATCATATTCTAAACAGTTTTTGTGAGTCCTAAGGTATTGCTAGACAATATAGTGCACCAAGAACACCACAGCAAAATGGTGTAGCTGAAAGAAAGAACAGAACATTAATTGAAGCTGCCAGAACAATGTTAGCTTATTCAAACCTGCCAATGACTTTCTGGGCAGAAGCTGTTAATACAGCCTGTTATGTTCTGAATAGGGTTCAGGTTGTTCAATCTCAAGGGAAAACTCCTTATGAGTTATTCCATAACAGAAGTCCCCTAATAGCTTTCTTCAAGCCTTTTGGATGTCCATGTACTATTCTTCACACTAAGACTCACTTAGGGAAGTTTGAAAGTAAGGCTGAAGAAGGATTTTTTGTAGGATACTCAAGTCAAAGCAAAGCCTATGGAGTATATAGCAGTGTATCTAAAACCATTGAAGAAAGTGCCAATGTTGAATTTAATGAAAATACTGCAAATGTCAAAGGCACTGGTCCTGATTGGTTGTTTGATTTAGATTCACTAACCAATTCTCTGAGCTTTGTTGAGTATACTGCAGAAACTGATGCAAACAGGTTTGAAGCTGTCAACACAAACTCTCATGCTGCCAATACAAATTCTCAAGCTGTTGGCACAAAGTTTCAAACTGCTGCAGATCCAACCAATTGGGATGAATACATCACTATACCACTTCTGTCATGTGACCCTCCAGGGGTTCTAAATGCTCAACATGATACAAATTCAGACACTGAAGTGCCACTCCCAAGTCCTGAGAGAACAGCTCAAACACAAAGGGAACCAGTCCCAGATTCAAGTCAAGCTGTTCTAGAAGCTGAACCATCCACTGGTCCTGATGGAGATGATACAAATCTTGGATCCTCTTTTCAGACAGAGAGAGAGCCTACACTCAGAGTTCACAAGTATCATCCTCTCAATCAAATACTCGGCGATCCAAGCACTCCTATACAAACAAGGAAAATGGTTCACAATGAGACTGCTGCTGCTGAACAAGCAGTTCCTGAATTCAGTCTAGCTGCTTTTGAACATGCCTGTTTCATGTCTCAACTAGAACCTAAAAAGGCATCAGAAGCATTGAAAGATTCATCCTGGATTGAGGCAATGCAAGAAGAGCTTCTACAATTCAAGATTCAGAATGTATGGACTCTGGTGGATCTTCCTAAAGGAAAGAGAGCAATTGGTACAAGATGGGTGTTCAGAAACAAGAAAGATGAGAGAGGGATAGTCATCAAGAATAAAGCAAGGCTAGTAGCACAAGGGTACACTCAAGAAGAAGGCATAGATTATGATGATGTATTTGCCCCAGGGGCAAGAATTGAAGCCATCAGACTATTCTTGGCCTATGCAAGCTTCAAATGTTTTAAAGTGTATCAAATGGATGTCAAGTCTGCCTTTCTATATGGGACAATTGAAGAAGAGGTCTATGTGTGTCAACCTCCTGGTTTTGAGGACTACAAGTATCCAGATAGGGTCTACAAGTTAGACAAGGCTCTCTATGGTCTCCATCAAGCTCCAAGAGCATGGTATGACACTCTGTCATCATACCTTCTATAGAATGGGTTCAAGAGAGGCACTCTGGACAAAACACTTTTCACTAAGTCCATCAAAGCTGAGATTCTGCTTGTCCAAATCTATGTTGATGACATCATCTTTGGCTCAACAAATGATTGTTTGTGCAAAGAGTTTGAAGCTTTAATGCACAAAAAGTTCCAAATGAGTTCAATGGGAGAACTCACTTTCTTTCTAGGATTGCAGGTCAAGCAGAAGCCCACTGGTCTTTTCATAAGTCAATCAAAGTATGTGAAAGACATACTGGAAAAGTTTGGGTATCAAGACACAAAGGTTGCAAGCACTCCAATGGATCCTCACAAGCAGCTCCATACAGACAAAGATGGCATAGATGTGGACATTCATTTATACAGATCTCTTATAGGATCTCTTATGTATCTAACATCTTCTAGACCTGACATAACGTTTGTTGTCTGTGTGTGTGCTAGGTTTCAATGCTCTCCAAAGGATTCTCACTTGGTTGCTGTTAAGAGAATCTTTAGATATCTCAAAGGCCAACCACATTTAGGCCTATGGTATCCTAAAGACTCTCCCCTTGAACTAACAGCCTATTCTGACAGTGACTATGGTGGATGCAACATTGATAGAAAATCCACAACTGGTGGATGTCAATACTTAGGAGCAAGACTGGTCTATTGGCAATGCAAAAAGCAGACAACTGTGTCCACATCATCCACTGAAGCAGAATATGTAGCAGCTGCAAGCTGCTCCTCCCAGGTAATGTGGATTCAAAATCAACTGAGAGACTATGGTATGAACTTCTTATCCACTCCTATTTACATTGACAATTCAAGTGCAATCAGCATTGTGCAAAAACCAGTGAAATTCCCAAAAACCAAGCATATAGACATCAGATTTCAGTTTATAAGGGATTGTAATGAGAAGAAATTAATCCAAGTTACCAAAATACATACTGATGATCAGTTAGTTGATCTATTTACAAAACCTTTTGATGTAGGAAGATTCACCTTCCTGGTATCAAATATTGGTATGGTAAACATGGATTAATCTGTTTTCATTATTATCAAATTCATATGCTTATTTAAGGGGGAGTCACTGTTTCATTAAAAGATGCATAAGTTTCAACTAACAGCTTGAGTAATTTCTCAAGCTGCTAGTTCATTTTCTCGGACTGTTAGTTAATTTAGGTAATTTCTTAAATGTGTGTGCGCGGGACCCAACCTTTTTCAAAACCTTTAAAGGTCCCAGTTTCGTTCAGTTGTAACTACCAGTCACAAAATTTCCTTCCACGATCGTTCTTTTCTCTCTGAACGATTCACACACTCTTCTTTGCAACCCTAAAACCTCCGTTCAATCTTCAATGGAGTTTGTCAAAGAACACAACTGCCTACCATACTCTCTAAAGCACTCTGAACTTCAGCCGTTCCATTACATGATGGATTTCCTAAGACACTCCCATATCCACCATGCCCTCAATATCAATCCCACCGTATACATATCGCATATCGAACAGTTCTGGAACCGTGCCTCTGTCCAAACCATCAATGGAGGTCCTTCTATACTATCCAAAATTGATGGCACTCCCATCACAATCACTGAGGAATCCATTCGGCACCATTTCCATCTTCAAGATGCCACAAGTATAATAGACCTAACCCTTAACGCTTTACATACTGGTCTTTACAATATTCGATATAGGGGTCCTGCTGATTCATTTACTTTCTTGAAAGCACATTTTTCTCCTAAATGGAAATCTCTTGTGCATATCATTCAGCAGTGTATGAGCCCCAAAAGAACTGGTTGGTCAGAATTTTCTTCTAAAATTGCCACTGCCTTAGTGTGCTTTTCAACGGGCCAACAGTTCAATTTTTCAAATATGATTTTTCAGGGGATGTTAAGGCATCATTCCCTAAAGAATGGGAAGTTTTTAATGTATCCTAGATTTTTGGCAGAAATAATTGCACACATCTGCACCACTTCTCATATACATAAGAGGATACATATTTCCCATAGGCACTCACTATCTTCTATTAAAAGGCTTTTAAAACAAAGTGCCAACTTTTTGAGTGTAGATGTTCCATTGCCTTCTGCAATGATGAACATCATCCCAAGAAACAGAGGAGAGGGTCCTGAGCAGGCTCAGCCTATCATTACTGCTTCACCCCCAGGACCCCAACCCACTCCTCATGATACACAAATTCCTTCTGATCCTATTGTACAGCCAACAGCCCCACTAAAATTTCTATGTAAAAGCAAAAAGAGGACCAGGAGCTCCTTCCTCCTCAGCCCTCAGACAAGAGCCATATAACCCTGTGCAGGAGGACACTTCTGCACAGAATATCCAAAGGGAACACATTGAGGACACTCCCATCCTCACTCAGGAGGTGAACATCTCACCAGAGACAGTTCATATGGGTTCTGTGGCTGGCACTACTGCTGTCTCTGCACAAGCGGCACAGGACAGTGCCAACATCAGTAAGACCACACCCATGGCAACAGCAAGTGTGCAAACACAAGCTGGAAGTCCCCAGAACCAAGAACAGAGGGGCCCAGATATTTCTACTTCTGGTATTCATGCCAGTGATAGATCACAAGCACCACAGATTTTTTCTGATCTTGAGGCTAGTCTGCAACTCATGCTTTTGACGGATCCTAAAATGAAACCTGTTGTAGCTATGTTGGAATACCAAAAGTCCATCATTGCTGCACAGGGTGCACAGATTATAGCCCTAAAGCAAGCAGAAGTGGCTCAAAATCAGAGAATGGATTATCTCCATAAGGGGTTTACCCTCTGTGGAAATAAGATCATTCAATTAGAGCGTTTGATTCAAACCCAAGGGGCAAAGGTTGTAGGTCCTCCTGACCAAACCAATGCTTCCAAAAAGGGGGAGAATCAGGAGTTTCCCAAAGCAGTCCAAGCAACTCCAATAGAATCAGTCCAAGCAGCCTCAACAGTTCCACCTTCTAGGCTAACAGTCCCAATAGCTTCTCAAGCTGTTAGCCTAGAAACTCAAGCTGCTTCTTCAAAAGGAGTTGTTATAAGGGTAGGTGTTCAAGCTCCAATCAGTACAGTCCAAGCTACAACCTCTGCTACAAAAGATAAGGGCAAGGGCATTCTCATTGAGTCTCCAAAGCACAAATTTTGTTCCAGAGAAGCCCAGATTGCCTTTGATGCTGAAATTGCAAGAAAATTAGCAGAAGAACAGGATCAAGAATAAGACCAGCAAACCCAGCCCCCAATGGACGATGATGAAACCTTAGGTGATTACCTAAAGGGGTTCGTGGTCAAACAATGTGAAAAGAAGAGGAAGCTGCTAACAAGGCACTCTAAGGCTGAGCATAGACGATTTATGATCAATTTTGCCTTTGCAGCTGGTATTCCAAAGAAGATGGCTCAGTCCATGAGCACAGAAAGGCTGCAGGAAATCCATGACAAAGAAATGGACAAAAGAAAGAAAGCAAAAGTCTCCCAAGAAGTCCAAACAGTCCAAGAACCAGTTCAAACTGGTACAAGTCATGTTCAATCTGCTGCCAGTGCCCCTGCTTCTTCTGATCAAGCTGTTGCTTCCATTCCTGCATCTGAGTCATTATCACAAGCAAAGCTGGATCAAGTCAAAAAGGTGTTGTTTGAGCAACAACTACAAAAGGCCCTGGAGATAGAGAAATTGCTAGATCAGCATGACTTTACAAAGCCTCTTATCAACTACTGGTATGCTAAGCCACTGGATAATAACGACTTAAGATTTCAGTTTGTGGTGAGAAGGGAATCTGGTCTAGAAGAAGAGTATGACACATTTTGGCACATGGTTCAAAAGTTGACCAGAGATGAGCTTACCAGGATGCACAATATTGGGTCTGTGACACAAGTCAGATCAGCTCTACCACAAGTGAAGCAAGTCATCAAAGATCTGAAGTCCATTGTTGAACCTGAGTCTGTAAGAGAAGATGTAGAGGATGCCATCAAGAAGGGAAAGAAGATCAAGCAAGTTGATCTGTTTGTCAAATCAAGGACTTACAGAATCAAATTTTCAGATGGATCTGGTATGTTCTTCAATCTTGAATTCTATGATCTACCAAAGGATATGCTACTCCAGATGAAATCTATTAGAATATCGTGTGATAGAGAAGAGATGAAGAGAGAATTTTTGAAGGCTGTAAATCAGAAACTTGCACAGTTGTAAGTTTTTGAAAGCCTTGGTTTGTAAATAACAGTGTACTTATTCATTTCCTTATTTGTATAGAACTTAAAGTCTTGTACAAAGAATTTAAGTTAGGGGGAGATTGTTGGGAAATAGTCTAATTAGGTTCAAGATGTTAGTTAGACTTCTCAAACTGTTAGTAGAGTTTATATGTAAATACAAACTTCATGCTGTTAGTTGAAGAATCTCGAGCTGCCAGTGTAAAAGTTCAAGCTGCTAGACTAAATCAACTCAAACTGCTCTGTTCATGCTGTCAAGTGATTCAAGCTGCTCAACAGTTAATAAACAGAAAGTGCTGATTTTCACGAAAAGATATCTACACGAAGATTCCAGCATATCTACTATCAGAGAAGTTATAATCCTTCAAGGAAACAATTCAAGAAGCAATATAAATACATAGAATAGGTCTTTCTATTGTATAGGAGTTTTCTGCATATTCAAGTTTGTAATTGCTTTTTGTTTGAGTTTTCATAAGCCTCTAAGGTTGTAAAACCCTAAGAACAGACTGTGTTCTTCGTCTAATCAAAACAGATTAGAGGTGATTGTAATCTTTGAAGTCAGCAATACAAGCAGTTTTGATTATTTCTTTTGTTTATTTGCTATTTATTCTGAAAGCTTTTGTTAAAATAATTAAGTGTTATTCCGCAAACTTCTTAATTAAACTTTGATTCAAAGCAAAATTATTGATTTATACTCTGATAAATTCAAATCAGTTAGTCTTGGTTAATTAGTTTTAGATCCTGACAATTATTAACAAAAATACAACATATTAAATTAAGTCATATACAAGTTATTTTCATTGATTACTACTTAGTCATGTAAATACTTAAATCATAAGAAAATAATAATATTAATACTATAAATAATAATATCAAATAAATAAATAAATAAAACATATTGAATAACATTTTATTGCAATTGAATTTTAATGGTAATAACTAGACAATATAATAAAAAAATAGAAAATATTTTAAATAAATAGTAAAATAATAAAAATCTATAATAAAATGAAATAAAACAAATAATATGATCAAGGACCAAAACTGAAATAAAAATAAAAGCGCAAAATCGTCATTTTAAAAAAAATAATGGACAAAGGGACCAAAGGCATAATAAATTGCCAACTATAAGTACTGTAATCGTAATTTAATCATTAAAAGGACGATAACCATAATTCACAGGGACGAAAATTGTAATTTACCCTATATTTTATTTTCTTTTTTATTATTCAAGTAGGAAAAATGTCAAAGTTACTAGGATGCATTTTTGGTTGAATAAACAAATATTGCGTGAAAATCTGTTGCTTAGTGTGAATGATTCTGCAAGGTTTGTAAAATTCCGTTACAGGAAAAAGTTGAATTTTATTCAAGTATTTTCAAAATTTTCACTTACGTTCGAAACTCGGACAAATTCGAACTTCACTTCGAATTTGTCAGGAGGTTCGAACTTATGCTAAGTTCGAAGGTAGTTGGTATAAATAGGTCAACAGTACTTCATATAAGGCACCTACCCTCAAATTTCTTCATTCGAACTTGTCGCCAACGATTTTGAACTTCTTCTTCGAACTTGTCGTGATTCAAATTTCTCACTGTTCTTCGAAGTTTTGCTCCTTTTTCTCGAACATACTCATATACTTAGGTATAGTAATCAGTATTATTTAAAGTATGGGTAGTTTAAGACATTATTATGGCAAAAATCGAGTTTATTTGATGTTTATTTGTGTTGAAACTTTGTGGTTTAAAATCACAAGTTTTGACGGATAAAACTTCAAATAAATCATATATAACATCAATTAGAACCTAATAAGACTAGATTATACTTTTGGTTAAGTCAAATGGGGTTGAAATCTTGGATTTTAGTTTGAAAGTGACCGACTTCGAACATGTTCTTCAGGTTCGAACTTGTCAGAAAGTTCATACTTGTTGAAATATCTACAAGTTCGAAGTCAGTCAAGTTCGAACATAATCTAATGTGTGGGATTTCGAACTTATGTAAGTTCGAAATTATGCATATTCGAAATAAACAAGTTTCATTTTATATTTAATTATTAATATTGGTTGTTGTTTCTGTGTGTAGATTTGGGTGATCAGACATTTTTTAATAAACATAACATGGTTTTGTCTGTGGATCGGGAATTACCTGAAGCTCAGCCGTACCGTCTTATGATCGAGTTCTTGACGCAGTCGCGAGTCTCTTACGCTCTCAATCATAACCTTCATATCATTTTGCCCTACGTGCGACAGTTCTGGGAGCATCCCCAAGTGGATTGCTCAGTTACACCTATTGTCCTCAGAACAAGAGTGGGTGGATAGCCAATCGTCTTTTCGGCTGATATGTTGCGTCAAATCCTACAGCTGGGTACGGAGGACCAAGAAGCAGGGCCTATAGATTTTCCGATACATATCAGGCAAGCGGCATTTTTGAGAATGGGATATGCCCTAGACATCACGAAGGCTTCATATGTGAAGAGTGGCTTGATTGGCCAATGACGTTATCTTGTGCACGTCATTATGGTTTGTTTTGCGCCAGAGAAGGCGGGATTTGACACTATGGTGTCTAAACTACAATCGGCATTGATTTCCTTGGTGTACAACAGGCGCTTCAGTTTTTCTGAAATGTTTTTTGGGGAGTTTGTGCACCAAATCACAGCTCCAGTGAAGGAACGATTTTTGATGTACCCTCGATTTGCTAGACCATCCTCTCGCCGACAATCAGAATCTACTGCAGCTGGTCCATCCACGGAAGTTGCCGGCCCGTCGAGTTCGGCCCCCCAATTTGATCAGAGGGCGCAAACTCTAGAATAGATTTGGGCTCAAGGAACTGCTGCCGAGCAAGATATTGCAGCGGAATTAGTTCAAGAAATTTTGGAGCCTCCGACTGAGTTCCATGATATTTTTAGAGACATTGATGAATACCAGCCATCTGAAGCTGAGAAAATGGACACAGAAGTCCAGGGTGAAGAAGAAGGAGAAAGAGAACAGGCTGAGGCTGAGGCTGAGGTCAAGTATAGACCACCTCGGAGTCCGACTCCAAGTCGAGTTCTGAGGAGATAGAAGCTGTTGATCCGGCTGTCACAATTGGCAGATATGGATCGAGATTAGTGGTCAGTAGAAGAAAAATGACAAGACTAGCAAGTAGGGATGTAGAGGCAGAAGACTCTGATTTTGAAGAAGAAGAGGAAGTTCCACTCGTACCTAGGCATAGGGCGAGGAGGCATAGATTTATGCAAGGAGCTCCATCCACCTCAGTTCCTCAGACAGTGTTACCGGCTGCTACATCAACCTCAACCACTGCTCCATCTACATCAACCTCCATTCCATAAACTTCGACTTCTTACACAGACAATCAGCGGTTCACTGAGCTAAAAGGAAAGGTGGACTTTCAAACAGTCTAAAATTTTCAACTTTCAACAGCAGTGAAAGAGATACAGGAGCATAATGCCAGACTTGATCATGAGAATGCAGAGTTAAGAACAACAGTGGTTGATCAACAGTCTGAAATGAAGACAATGAAAACACTCCTTGAGTAGTTGTTGAAAAATCTACAAGCTCAGGGGGAGAGTAGTTGTAAGGAAGATCAGGTGAGGAGAGAAGATGACGACGGCAATGATCCAGATGCTCAAAGAGAAAGTGAGCTAGCAGATCTTTCTCAGAAGACTGCTCAGCAAGCACAAATTCAGGGGGAGCCTAGTCAGTCAGGTATGGGAAAAGGGGGTGAAGTTGAGGCTTCAAAGACTGCTGAACATGAAATAATTGAAGCTTTGATGGGTCTTGATGATGAAGAAGAGTTTGATTTTGATCAAGAAGATTTGGAGGAAGGGGAATTTGTTCCAGAAGAGATTGTGGACTAGAAGTCTGATGATGAGTTTGTTGAAGATGAAGACGATGATGTTGAAGAAGTGATCATCCCAAAGCAGCCTATCACAGAACAATATGTGCATAATGATCAGAATGTGATAGATCTAGATGAGATTAACTTAGCGTCTATGGATAATTCCGAATCTGACATAGTTGAAAAGGAACAAACTAGAGAATAATGATAAAGCTATGGTTCAGAAAGGAGGAGAAGAAGACAGCCTTGGCAGTAAAGAAAAAGATGAGACTGCCAAGTCCAGGAAATCTCTCGGGAGGAATACTAAGCTGGTTCTTTGATAGAGAACTGCAGCTATTCGTGCTCAAGAGAAGAGATGGGCTTCAATACTTAAGGAGAACTTTGAAGGTTTTCAATACACTG
Source organism: Centrapalus pauciflorus (assembly GCA_020465985.1). Lineage (NCBI taxonomy): Eukaryota > Viridiplantae > Streptophyta > Magnoliopsida > Asterales > Asteraceae > Centrapalus > Centrapalus pauciflorus. The sequence continues at coordinate 128,647 of JAANYP010001694.1, forward strand.
CCCAAGTGTGAAGTAAAGGACCTGGCCTGGAAAGAGCTTATCAACTTAGGAGACGACCCCTACGCTGAAGTTATAGCTAAAATCATCAGAAAGGAGGGGAAGTCTGGAAAGTTTGAAAGAATAAAGCCAAAGTCAGGGAAAACAATTGAAGATGAGTCAAGAATAGATCCTCACACTGGCAAGCCTTGGGCTAGGATGGTTTACAAGCCAGTCCGATGTCTGAAGAAAGTGCTGATGAAGTAAATGCCACGGGATGTACTTAGCAACATGAAGTGGTGGTATGTTGACAATGACACGACAGAAGCAGTGATGGAGGATCAAGATGAAAAGGTGATTTTAAATGTATATGATCCACTGCATCTAATCAACTTATCCAAGGACGACCTAAGAAAACTTCATGATCAGCCGATTTTCTTTCATGAAGGCTGGAGATCAGAAGGCAGGAAGTTCCAGAAGGTGGTTAGAGTTTGTATAGAGCAGGGATTATATGCTGGTAGTAGTTTGTATAGTTCTATTACTTAGTCAAAATATATATAGTTAGAAGCTATCATCAAGGGGGAGTCTGTTAGTGCATCCTGTGTGACGATAGCAGTCTAAGTATAGATGATATTTTGTAATAGTCAATTTGTTCGTAATTGCATATTAATACATGTTTGATATATGTTTGTTATATGTGTGATATATGTTTGATATTGATTGTATATATGTTTGAACTTGGTTGTAATTGATGTTTTAAAATAAGTTCAAACATAAGTTCAAAGATAAGTTCAAACATAAGTTTAAAGGTAAGTTCAAACATATGTTCTAGAACAAGTTCAAAGACAAGTTCTAGAATAAGTTCAAAGGCTATGGTTCGAACTTATGGTGGACAAGTTCATGGGCTTGGGCCCTCTCGAACTTGTCCAAGGCAAGTTTGAATCAGGGGTTATAATTAAGTGTTAATCCGTTTTAATTAACAACTTTTGCAGAGAATTACAGCAGAGGGCGATTACGAACTTGGAGAGGTATTTGTGTGTGTTCTTGGAGAGAATCACGTGTCGGGGCGTTCTAGTTTGCGTATATCATCGTGTGTGTCTCCGTGTGTGTGGTCTATCTGTCAAACCGCTAACGAGGATTCCGCACTCGTTGGACGGCGTCGCGTGAAGATAGGATCCGTAGGTAGGTGACCTTACAAAAACTCGTGAATTCAAACCACAAAGTTTCAACTCAAATAAACATCAAATACACTCGGTGTTTGTCATAAAAATGTCCTAAACTACACATACTTTGTATAAAAATGGTTACAATACCTAAGTATATTAGTATGTTTGAGAAATGAAAACAAAACTTCGAAGAATAGTGTAAAATTCGAGAATCGGTAAGTTCGAACACAAGTTCGAGATCGCCGGAGCACAAGTTCGATTGAAGAAATTCGAGGGTAGCTGTCTTAAATGAAGTACTGTTGACCTATTTATACCAACTACCTTCGAACTTAGCATAAGTTCGAACCTCCTGACAAATTCAAAGCTAAGTTCGAATTTGTCTAAAATTCGAACATAAGTGACAATTTGGAAAATACTTGAATCAAATTCAACTTTTTCAACTTTTTCATGTAACGGAATTTTACAAACTTTGCAAATTCATTCACTCTAAGCAACATATTTTCACGCAATATTTGTTTATTCAATCGAAATGCATCCTAGTAACTTTGATCTTTTTCCTACTTAGAATAAAATAAAATAAAATAAATTTTGAGTGAAACTTAAACATAAACTACTCAAAAATACTTTTAAACTGTACAACCTATACTAACAGAATATTTTTACGAGAAAGTCAGAGAAGGTTCAATCAGATAGCGATGTCAAACGCACTTTCAGTATTACACTTTCACACTTAGGAATTTTTGATTCCTTTTATTGTTTGTCGTGATATACATTCCAAGTCGATTGTCGGTATGATTTTCCCTTTAAACATTTTAAACATTGGAATATCCCTTGGCCTTTTATTTATCAAGAAATTACCTTACGTGTCCCATTCTTAGACATATTTCTATGATCAAGGTAGACACACATTGATTATAACTTTTCGGTATTGCAAATTTTATTTAAAAGGCAAACATCGGACACAGTTCTGTATTTACATACAACAGAGTGTCTTAGTTTGTCTTAAAGTTTATTTAAAGTCCAGGACAGCGGTGACAGGTCTGTACTTACGTACAACAAAGTGACTTATCTTGCTAACATGAGTCAAAACAGAGGTGACAGGTCTGTACTTACGTACAACAAAGCGAGTTATTTGGACTCCCTCATCTTTATCAAAAATATTTATTTTCTTTTCTTTAAGATGTATTTGATGTTGCTATACATCCCCGAGAAAATTTGCATACCTCATTTAGAATCATTGTCTGTATGTCTCTAACATAGAAATTAAGACCATTTGGTCATACATCTAAGTTAGTTACACATAAGACTTTTTCTTGAATATTTTATTAGCGTTTGAGATTGTTTAAGGTGCATTATGTGTGAAAGCTTAACACTTAGAGATTGTTTCGACTGTGCTAATTTTCGTCACTTGGAACCTATGAATCTAAGACTCAACTCATTTTTCTAATATTCTCTTTTTTTTGTGGAACTTTTTATGGTTTTATCTCTTTTTTATTTTGTTTTTCATTTTTTAAGATAAGCTAATAAACTAACCTACTAACTTACTATAAAAGGAAATAAAATCTACTTAACCACTAAGTTACTATAAAGAGAAAGAAAAATGTACTAAGGTCAAGTTACTATGGATTACGCATACCATTTAGTTGAACCAACAACTAAAAGCGTGACTTATCAAAAGCTTTAGTGAATAAATCAGCATTATTATCTTCCGTTGCCACTTTTACCAGCTTTATTAAGTTCTTTTCAGCACAATCACGTATGAAATGTTGGCTTATGTCTATGTGCTTTGTTTTACTGTGTGTAACTGTACTGTTAGTTATAGCAATTGTAGATTGATTATCTATCCTAATAGGAGTATGAGTGTAAGTCAAACCGTAATCCCGCAATTGTTGTTGTATCCACAAAACCTGTGAACAACAACTACCAGCAGCTACATATTCGGTATCGCACGTTGACACGGCTACCGAAGTCTATTTCTTGCATTGCCAAGATACGAGCCTCCCTACAAGGAACTGACAACCTCCAGTTGTTGACTTCTGGTTCAAGCTGCAACCTCCATAATCTGAATCCTTGTATGCTTCCAATTCCAGATCACCATCAGCGTGATACCAATGTCCCATCTTCGGTTTCGACTTGAGGTATCTCATAATCCGCTTCACAGCTTTCATATGCATTTCTTTCGGATTGGCTTGAAACCTAGCACAAATACACACAGCAAACATTATGTCAGGTCTAGAAGCAGTTAAATACATAAGTGACCCGATCATGGCCCGATATAAAGTCGGATCCACATCAGTATCACTTTCTGTACCCGGTCCGAGATTGTGATTCACTTGAATCGAAGTACTGAAGTGAGCAGTCAGCTTTGTTCTTTCCATCCCGAAACGATCCAGAATATCGTAGACATACTTCGTCTGATGCATAAACATGCCCTCCTTTCTCTGTTCAACTTACAAACCCAGATTTTAACTCTCCCATGGCACTCATCTCAAACTTTGACTTCATCACCTTCTCTAAATCTTTGCACATCTGCTTGTCTGATGACCCGAAAATGATGTCATCCACGTACACTTGTACTAAAATAAAGTCTTCTCCCTTTCTCTTCACGAACAGTGTACTATCAATTCTCCCTCTTTCAAACCCGTTGTCCAAAAGATGAGTTTATAGCGTCTCATACCATGCCCTTGGTGTCTGATGCAATCCATACAGAGCCTTATCGAGACGATACACTCTGTCTGGATACTTTCGATTTGTAAACCCAGGCGGTTGTTCGACATACATCAGTTCCTTCACCTTGTCGTACAGGAATGCACTCTTTACATTCAACTGATAGACTTTAAATCCTTTGATTGATGCGAAGGCCAAAAACAGACGAATTGCCTCGAGCCTTGCCACTGGTGCAAACACCTCATTGTAATCGATTCCCTCTTCTTGGTGGAATCCCTTTACTACAAGTCTTGCCTTGTTGCGAGTAACAATGCCGCGATCATGTCTTTTGCACTGAAAAACCCATTTGGTTCCTATTGCAACTTCTCCTCGAGGTAGCGGTACAAACTCCCACACTTCAAGCTTTCTGAATTGTGACAGTTCTTCTTGCATTGCTTCAACCCAAGAATTGTCTTTCAGTGCCATTTGCACATTCTGCGACATAACTTGTGAGATGAAACACGAATATAAACATGTGAGATACGCCTCGGAGTCATTAATCATCGACAACAACACTGTGTTGTTATTCAAACTACTCCTAGTTCTCACACCAGAATGCGGATTTCCTATGATGCTCTCAACCGGATGATCCTTGTTTATTCTCGATGTTTCAATCTCATCGACCCTAAGATTATCTCCTAAGTTTGATCATATTTCACCTAAAGAAGGAACGACCTCAGACCGTACATTTTCTTCCTCATGATCACTGTCTTCGGAATTAGAAATACTAGTCTGATTCTCGTTTATAGGTATTTCAGAATCATTCTCTGCTGGAGACCCATCTTTAATCATTTTAGGCTCAGAAGTTGATGGAATGCTCGTCTTTGGAAAACTTTGACGGTCGTCATTCAGATTTAATGACGATAAGTCATTTTCAATTGTACCTGCATTTCCATCCAAAGGAATGTTAAATGATTCAAACAACGAGTCATAATCAAATATCCATTCCGGACCTGTTTGGGGTTGATGTGAATAACTTGTAACATCAATGTTAAACACAATTTATACCGTACCGTTTGTTTTGTTAAAAAACCTTTTGTTTGTTGAGATAGGCACATAACCTAGAAAATATCCTTCGTCAGCCTTTTCACCAAACTTAGGTTGATGTTTTGTTTTCAATGAAGTACACGGTACCCCAAACGGTTCGAAGCCTGTTAAATTTGGTGGTCTTTTATTCAGAACTTCATAACAGGTTTTGTTCAGTCATTTGACAGTAAGGACACGGTTTAAAACGTGACATGCGATGTTCACTGTCTCCCCCCAAAACATGGTAGGAAGCTTTGAATCCGAGAGCATGGTCCTTGCTTCCTCAATCAAAGTCCTGTTTTTCCGTTCTGCCACTCCATTTTGTTGAGGCTCATATGGTGCACTAAATTGATGCACTATGCCTTTAAATAGGCAATATACACCAATTACTGTGTTTTTAAATTCCGTTCCATTATCACTCCTGATACGTTTTACCCTCGTCCCGTATGAGTTTTCGACTTGGTCTAAGAACACAATCAACTTTCCAGCTGTTTCGTCCTTCGTACCTAAAAAGAAAACCCATGAAAAACGTGAGTAATCATCAGTGATAAGTAAACAGTACCGAGTACCACCTATACTCCTTTTGTTGATAGGTCTGAATAGGTCCATATGCAACAAATCGAAAGTGGAAGCTATAGAGTTCTGAGTCTTTGTGTTGTGTGACTTCTTGTGTTGTTTGCCTTTCTTGCATGGTACACACTTGTCGTCGAACTAAAAACTCTACACTGGGACACCTTGCACCAATCCATGTTTAGTGATGTAGTTCATTTTCCTCAGGTGAAATTGTGCCATGCGTCTGTGCCATAGAATGGATTCAGTCTCTGAAGCTTTGAAGAAGACATATTGGTCCCATCGATGAATCCGATTTTTTCATGTCTAGCATGTACAAATCAATCTTCCTTGGGGCTCTCATCAGTATCCACTCTTCAGGTACTTTAAATCCCGGTTTTAGCACTGACACCTCAATATCAGTGAAAATCACTGAGTTCTTCTTATCATAGATATGAGATACACTAATGAGATTGTGATCAAGTTTATCAACATGGTAAACTTGATCAAGTTTGATAGTCCCATTAGTGACCACTCGAGTTCCAGTGATATGTCCTCCTTTGTTTCCAGCGAATGATACGAATCCCCTATTCCCTCCCTTGAAGTCTGTGAGCAGACTCCTTTCCCCAGTCATGTGCCTAGAGCAACCACTGTCGACGAACCACTTGTTGTTTAGACCTGTAGTTATCTCCTGCACATGAAAGAAAAGAGGTTACTTATCACGGGGAACCCAAGCCATGACTGACTTGGTAATACCATTCTCATCCACATACGTGAACTTCTTCAAATACCCATCTCTCCTTTCAGGTGACTTGGGTGTTTGATTGAGAACCTGTTGTGGAGCTGAGTGATTTAAATTCACTCTTGGCCATTGGGTAGGCATTTGCTGTTGAGCCCTTGAATAGTTAGTATTATATGGCATTTCAGATTGATACCCCTAGGCTCTACCTGGTGTCTGATTCCTTTGAGGAGTGTGAGACCTAACTGGAGTGTAAGTCCTTCTAGGTGTTGTACTCCTATAAACTTGTTAAGGTCCTGAACTAGACAGATTAGGGACTCTATTTGGTGAATTAGTGCTAACCATTTCATTTGGTCTAACTGACACAGGTACTTGTCTAATAGCAGTCTTTGGTGTGGTATTCATAATTTTCGCAGTGTTTTGAGAACCACTTGTGCTAGCTACACTTGGTGAGGGTTTATGCTGTTCAGGCTTTCCAACAATGGGTGTAGACTCAACCTTCTTATATTGACAGCTAGATGCAACATGTCCCCTTTCATGACATCTAAAACAAGACATCTTATCAATCGACTTCTTATGAGTGCCCTTTGACTTTGGTGTCTCGCTAGTGTCAATTTCTTTCTTCTTAACTACCGTGACTACTTCCTCTTTCTGATTATTACATTCAGGATTAGCTTCTCCTAGAATTCTGTCACTAGAAGACTGCACAAACTTGACTTTCTTAATTGTAGCGTTATTATTAGTCACTTCAGTTGATTTATCCTTATCAGATTCAGATTAAGTTTTAGCTGCTACCTCTGACTCGACTGGTTTATCAGTTTTATCCTGAGGCTGAGACACATAATTATAGTTGAAAGGTGGAGGACTCTCTTGATAACCTAAACCTACAGGTTTCTTAGATTGACGTTGAGCATCTAAGATTTTCCCTAGATTTGATGAAGAGTTCCTAAACTTTTCTAACTTACTATTTACCTATGCAACTTTAACTCTTGATTCAGCTAGCTCGACCTCATTAATCGTAAGTTCTTTGGTTAAAGCCTCAACATGCTCATACATCAGTTCTATCCTGACAGATTGCTCACTTAATTTGTCTTTTAGAACAACAACATCTTGAGCATCTACTTTCAACTTATTCCTAAGATCTTCTTTAATATCTTGGAGACTAGCATTATCTGATTTTAAGGATTCTATTTGAGCTGTTAGATTGTTATGTGTTTCTAGAACTAAATTCAATCTATCGTTGGAAGTAGCACATAAAACACATAAATCACGAAATGTTGGAAAGTTAAGAATTACCTTTTTGTGATCTGATTCCACGTTAGCCATTTGTACGGCAAACTCCAGAATGATCTGATTATCTGACTTCTCCACCAACACAGGACTTGTATCATTCTGTGCGTTGTCCTCTGTTACTTCCTCTGCTCCATCATCCCCACTCTCAGTCACTTCAGCCATGAAGGCTCTAACATTCGACACAAGATGTGAACTCCAATCATACGTCCCATCAAGTTGTCTGTCCGATGATACGTTTGTTAACAGACCAGCGATGTTCAGTTGATTACCCGAACTACAAGACTGATATCTTCCCTGAGATTGGTTCTGATAGTTTTCAACTTTGGGTCGTTGACATTCTCGTCCAAAATGACCTAATCCTTGGCAGTTATAACACTTGACCTTGGATTTGTCGAACCCAATTTTACTATTTCCCACATTCAGATTTCTTCCTGTTCGCTTCATGAACCTTTTGACTCGCTGAGTCATCATGGCCAGTTGTCATTGAAGGTCCATTTCCTCCAAATCATCAGGATCCACCTGATCATAGTCCTCTTCCCATAATGCAGGATCGTTAATTTTTCCCTGTACACAATTTCCATATGCTGCAACAAACGAAGCCAAAAATTCAGATGAGTTTCGGCTGATTGTGCACTCATAGGAATCTTTGTGTACTGTTGAGAACTAGATGCTGAGTGAGTCGGTTTATCTTACGGTTTAGAATACCCTAAGAATGCCTGACTTCTTGTTTCTTCTACGTCCACTGGAATAGACGCTTCACTCGTGAAGAAAGCTGTAGCTGTTTTCAGTTCACTCACGACATAAGGTTTTGACTTTCCAAAATACATCTCTGGATCTTGGACTTGATCATATTCCCTCTCTTTCTTAATTAACTGAAAATTGTAAGCCCTCAGTATACCAATAACTCCCTCGAGAGTAAGAGTTTCGAATTTTTCTTCACAATGCTTTATAAGCGTTGTGTACGTCTCCCACTTCGCAGGTAAAGCATCAAGAAGTTTTTCTATCTTCTCAAGTTCAGGATACTCAACATCGTGATTATCCAGCTCTGTCAATAAATGGTAGAACTTTGTGATTGTCTCATCCAGCTTTTCGTTTTTCAATGCTTTGAAAATTGCAAACTGCTGTTTCAGCATCTCGGTCCTTCCTTTTCGAACCCTCGGATTTCCCTCACAACGTTTCTCGAGTGCATCCCAAAGCTATTTAGCTGTACGATGATTCCTGAAGGTGTGTAGAATCTCCTGAGGTAGTGCCATGCGAATGATGGAAAAAGCTCTGTTCTCGGCCTCATACAGTTTCTTATCACCATCCTTCATCTTCTGATATGTCAAGACTCTCTGATGGCCCTCAAATTCCTGAGTAAGTAGAATGTATCCCTCATCGATACAGATCCACATTCGCATGTCGTTGAAACGCGCAAAGTCAGCAAACCTATCCTTCCACCAGTAGTAGTCTTCCAAGCTCATCAGTTTTGGAGAAGAATTTGCCTTGCCAACCTCGTGATCCATTTCGATAAACTTTTGCAAACTTGTCATCCTTTCCAAATTTTTTGTTATTCGAACTTAGGAAATTTAATTTAAAATTAATTTAAAATAAACCCTTTCGAACTTAGGTAAGTTCGAATTAGATTAAAACTAAATTCGTTTGAAATTAAATTCGAAATTGCTTAAGTTCGAACTCAACAAATTCGAAAGACTGACAAGTTCGAGATTTTTGACAAATTCGAGATCTGAGAAATTTGAATGCTAGCAAGTTCGAATCTCTGTCAAATTCGAATGAAACCCTAAATCAAGTTCGTGAGGAGCGTATTTTCGGACAAGTTCGAATTTTCTGACAAATTAGAATAAACCCTAATACCCCCTATGTTCGAGCGCCGCAAGTTCGAGAAACGGCCAAAAGTTTGAATTTTTCAAGTTTTCAGATTAAACCTATATTATTAAGACAAAAAATACTTCTTTCGACTGAAAAAGTGAACCAATGTGAACTTTTCTCCGTTACCTTGCTTGTATAACTCGAAAAACAGATTAACAAAGGGATTTTCCCGTCCAAAACACCAAGAAACCAAGAATGTTTGAATATGAACACGAAGAACACTATGAACACCCTTATGGCTCTGATATCACTTGTAAGGTCACCTACCTACGGATCCTATCTTGACGCGATGCCGTCCAACGAGTGCAGAATCCTCGTTAGCGGTTTGACGGAATGATCACGCACACGAAAGACGAAGACACGCACGATGATAGACGCACACTAGAACGCCCCGACACGTGATTCTCTCCAAGAAAACACAAAAACGCCTCTGCAAGTTCGTAATCGCCCTTAGCCTAATTCTGCAAAAGTTGTTAATTAAAACTGATTAACACTTAATTATAAGGCTCAGATTCGAACTTGCTCTAGACAACTTCGAGAAGACCCAAGCCCACGAACTTGTTCACCATAAGTTCGAATCAGGCCTTTGAACTTATTCTAGAACTTGTCTTTGAACTTGTTCTAGAACTTATGTTTGAACTTACCTTTGAACTTATGTTCGAACTTATTGTAAAACATCATTAACAACCAAGTCCAAACATATATACAATCAATATCAAACATATTCAAACATATAACAACCATATAACAAGCATATATTAATATGCAATTACGAACAAATTGACTATTACAAAATATCGTCTATACTTAGACTGCTATCGTCACAGAAGATGCACTAAAAATGGTCTTTGGCAGAAGCGTTTTTATCAGAATAAGACCAATAATCAACTAAGATATAACACTGGTCCACGTAGGTATTCTGATGACCGAAGAGACGACGGACGGGATGAAAGGGATGACAGGCGCAGAGAGGAATGGAGGATAGATGATAGGGATGATAGGAACCGTGACGACTGGAGGAGATATGATTGTGATGATAGGCGTTTTGATGATAACAGAGATAGACGAGATGATCGGAGGGAATATTGAGATGATCGCCGTTATGACATGCCTGACGATAGAAGGAGTGATGATAGGCAGGAGTATAATCGCTGTGATGATAGCCGGGACTCCCACTGCTCTTATAAAAGGCCCTTTGAATGTAGAGAGGACAAACCTAGAAAGGAATAGCCAAAGACATCTGATGAACGATGCTGTTATAAATGTGGGAAACCGGGTCATTTTGCTTGAGAATGCAAGAATCAATTCGAGTGTGACCTGGCATATTATTAAAAAAAGGTCGATGTCCTAAAGAAGGGAGATGATGCGATGGCCCTGGTAGCACAAGAAAACTACTTGGTTGTTGAGGAATCTGATGATGAAGACGACAGGGGCGGAAACTATTATATGGCTGACAGAATTGGACTTGCTGAGTATGCCATTACTTCCGACTCCGAATCAGACACGACTGTAGAGGGGGAGAACATGGAAGATCCTACAGCTTGTCTGATGGCCAAGTCCGGGGATTTTGAATGCTCTACATCAGATTCAGAGACAAATGAGGTACATTCCTTTTACGTTCATAAGTCTTTAAATGCTACATCTATACAAAATGAATGTAAATTGCACACACAAATACTTGAGCTAGAAGGTATGTATAATGCTAAAAAGGAAAAGTGTGTCAAGGCTGAACAAGTGGCCCAATCTCTAAAAGAAACATCTAACAAATATGAAAAGAGTTGGTTAATAGAGCCAAATTTGGTAAAGACATTTTTACTTGAAAAAGTAAAGGCTGAGGATAGGAACATTTATCTTAAGAGTTGTATTGATACAATCACTAAAGAAAAGAGTTCTTTGAAGTCTTAACTGTCTGTTCTTTCAAAGCTCTTAGAGTCCGTATGTGTGGAAGACTTAGACAATCAGAGAAAATAAAAAATGATTGAATAAGAGAGAATATGTTTGTACTCATTGATCAAAATCCTAGATGATGAATTTCAAAACGGGGTCAAACTGAACAAACTGTTTATCTAAATCAACCCAAAGAAACTAGGTTTTATAATTCCAAACAAGGAACTTGTTTTAAAAATCCTAAGTATTTGGAAAAGGTTCAATCAGTTTTACTTATATTTTATGATAGAAGATATATGGGTCGAGGGTTCAAGTTTTTCTTTTTCCAATCATCAGAAGAAGTCTTAACACAAGAAGATGAGAAAAGAAGTGAAAATAAAAAAAGGGAATTTTTTTAAATATGAAAAGCTAAATGAGAGTTATTCTTACAGAGTACCCACTCTTAGGGATGATTTCTTTGATAGCTATACATCAATTAAAATTAACGAGCCAAACCTGTTTAACCAATCCCTCATCCTTACGTTCCTACACAAGTTCTTCAACACAAAATAAATGTTTTAGAAAAGGACTTAAGGACAGCTTGAGAGAAAAACCCTTGGTTATCAAGAAGCTCTTCTCAAAAGTAAGGAAAAATTGGGAATTACACAAAGTGTAGAAATAAGCATCTACAAAGAAAGTTTGACACAGTTTCAGAAAAGTTAAATTCTCATTTAAAAAATTCAAAAGTTTCTCATCCTGCCAAAGCCCCGTATGCGTCATCAGACAAAGGTAAAGCTAAGATCAAAGTTCCTTTAATCATTTTTGAAGGTCAGTGTTCAAAATCTTCTAAAGCTGAGGTTTCAAAGAAGGCTGAGAGTCAATCTAAGTCTTCCAAGAAACCCACTCACCAAGGAAATTTCTTTAAGGGTAAGTTTGGTACAGAGAATGGAATTGCAGAGAAATGACAATAGAGAATGGAATTGCTGAGAAAGGGAATTGGTCCGGAGAAATAGAATTGATTCATTAGTTTGTTAGAACAGAGATTTTAGTAGAGAAATGTAACAAAGAATCATGTCTCTTGTTTGGTACAACAGAGAATTTAGCAGAGAGTTCTATAATTAAACATATTATTATTTGCAATCATAATTATTTACCCAAAAAATATTAAATAAAGTGCTACAATTTAATTCAAACCCAAAAAAATTATTTTGTAATAATTAAACATTTTATTGATAAAACAAAAAAATTACCAACATAATTTACCTAAAAATATTAAATAGAGTACTACAATTTCATTCAAACCAAAACAAAGTCATTCAGTTTGTTAAACAAGAAACATAAATAGTAAACTAAAATCTCGTGGATCTATATGTGAATTTTCAATTAGAACATTCAACCAGCAGAAAAATATGTGTTCCCCCAAATTCTATGTACTCAATTCCGACAACCCACTGCACAAACATGTCGTTTTAACAAGTATATATAAACAAAGTATATGTAACAAGTATATATCAATTATACTTTCATGAGATTTAACCAAGGATATATAAACAAGGGATTTGATTACAGAAGTTTGTTTAAAAGGCTTGAGATGCATAATAATTCAATTATGCATTCATACTGTAGAAATCATGCGTGGGTGTATGCAAAATCTCATGCTATACGAGATTTAACAAGAAAGAATTACAAATCTAAGGATTTAATACAACAGATTTCATGTTATTCATTGGACAAAATCAACAATATTATGAATGATTATTGACAGTTGCAGGTGCATACACTGCAGCAAAAGTGAAAAATAATAGATGGTAATTCTTAATAGAAATTCATGCAAGAAGGGCAGTTGCGAAATCTAAAACGTTGGTATTAAGATACTACATATGGGTATACAAAGATAAATTTGTATTTGATTATTCTGTAAGAAATAGGAATGCCAACAAGATAAGGAATTTAAGTATTAAGGTTTAGTACTTCAGTTGAAGTTTTCCCTCATTTCATGTTATCACTTCCACAAAAGGACATGATAGTTTATGTAGAATAAGTTTGATACTACTCAAGTCTTGTATCATCTCCTTTGTTTCTAAATGGAGCCTTATTCCTTCTTTTTTAATTTATTCCCATGTTAGGCTAGACTCAGTCCCCTGTTTGAGAATACGTAATCACAAATCATTTGACAAATACAGAGTTGATCTTAGGAATATCATTTAACCTCTATATCTCCTACAAATCTTGTTCTACATCAGTTGGTTTGAACATTTATCAAAAGAAAAAGAAGCTTAGCTTCTGAGTATATAGATAGTTCTGCTGGCTAGTTCGTTAAACAAAGTCGGAGTCACACAATCTTCCTTGTGTAGCAGTTAATGTCTAAAGATGATCCTTATAGACCCAAATTTCATTCAAGTCCTAATCCTTAATAGAAGTCTTTTTTACGAAATCCTTCAAAAAATCTCATACAACCTTTGTTAAACGTTAGCTGTAGTAGCAACATATGCAAGACCAAATTGCTGAAATAGAAATTAAATAGAACAATAACTAGAAAAATTGAAATAATAATATGAACAAGAATTGAAATTAACTTCAAATATGAAATAAAAATTGAAATAAAAATCTAAACAAGAACTATAACAATTAAAATAAAAATCTGAAATAGAATTTAACTTGAAATCTAAAATTGAAATTAATTTATGTTACAAATCTGAAATAGAGAGAAAAATACATACCTTGTGTTACACATCTGACCGGAGAAGAATGTTCCGCCGCGAATCTGCCGCCGCTGGGGTTTTGCCGCGACAGTGAAGGGGGACGACGAGTGAAGGGGGAGGAAAGAGGAGGTCGCCGGAAAAGGAAGGAGAGGAAGAGGAAGTCGCCGCTACTAGAGGGAGGAAGGGAAGGGAACGTCGAGGAATGGGGAGGTCGCTAGAGGGAAAAGTCAACTGCTGGGTTGAAGAGAGAGGTGGTCGTCATTTGGAGAGCAACCGATCGAGGAAAGGGAAGGGGTCACCGGCTAGGTTTCCAGAGGGAATCAAGAAGATGGTTTTTTGCAAACGAGAGACGTGAACAGGGTTTGTGGGGGTGGGCGCGGGGGAGGAAAAGGAGGATGAAGTCTCCGCATTTGTTTTTTGGAGAAATGACAATTCTTTTTCTCCCCAATTCTCACTACATTGGAGAGAAACAAAAATAGAGAATACGAATTGTTTTACTTCTCAATTCTCATTTCTCAGAATTAAACAAACAAGGGAAACAGTTTCACTTCCATTTCTCTCCCCCTTTTTCTCTGTACCAAACACACCCTTAGTCTAAGTCTTCCAAACATGCTAACTCTCATAATTTTGTTCCTACAAATCATGTGAGAAGAGTTTCCAAAACCACTATGCAAGATTTTTCAAAATTTTTTTTTTTGTGAAGAAGGCTGAAATTCCAAGGGATTTTGTATCTAGAGATAGGATGAATGTAATCTCGGAAAAAAGCAACGTTTGTTCTGCTGTAACGGATACTATGTCTTGTTTGAAGTATTCATTTGAGGACCTATATACTTTATGTCCAACTAAAATTAGACGTCAAGTACCTGAAATGAAAAAATTTGTGCCTTATCCTGTAAAACGAATTCGTAAAAAGAAAATTAAAAACAGTGCATCATTGACCTCACCAAAACTTGAGTCATGTAATTTGCCAAGGCCCACACAAAAAACGAATACAAAACAGGTTTCAAAGCCAGTTGGGTCCACCACAAATGGATACCAAAAGGTTCTGCTTTTAGACCACATAAAAGTGCAATATGGGTTCCTAAGACTATGAATGTGCAATATAAACCTGGAACACCTAACCAAAAAGGACTCATCCTAAGATGGGTACCCAAAGTTGTGTGATTTAATGCAGATGGTTCTTGGTTACTTCTGATTAAGACCCGCACTTCAATAACAATGGCTTCTAGTTAACTCAGACTACGACCCCTTCTTCTGTTTGTCGGTTAATTTACAATTTAGTGCTAAAACCGACATGTTTGGCCTCTGTGCACTCAGCTCAGGATCCGGTCTAAACGCTTCCTGTTTTCGGAACAACTCGGTTCAGAACACGGTTTGCATGTTTTTAAATGGATTTGTTTTATTTTTAAATTCACTGTATTTGTATTGGGTGACCTTCTCTGAAAAAAACACAAAAAGATTTTAAGTTCTATTTTTTTTCTTTTTCGTTATTTTTATCTCTCATAATCCAAATATTTTGAAAAATCCAAAAAGATTTTTATTTATATGTCTTTCTTTAATGTTTGTTTAGTTACTCTTTACATGGTAATTTAATTGAAAAATCATAAAGATTTTCTTTATTTTCTTTTTGTATAAAATTATTCTTAGTTAAATGTGGAAAATCAAAAAGGATTTTATTTGGGCTAATTTTTATTTGTTTAGATTCAATTTCTTTTTGCCCACACAAATTTTGGGCCAAGGTTTGTGTTTTTTGTTTAGCCCACCGGTAATAAACTACACGCGGGTCTTACTCACCCGACCCGAGCCGCCTATATTAATAGGCGGGATTTGCTTTCTTCTCTCCTACGCCTTCCTTTTCTTCTTCAAAATTCCGACGAACACTGCCACCGCCATAGCCACCGATGTCAAAGCTTTCAAGTTCATTTCTCGACCGTTTTACTTCGTTTTTCTTACATTTCTCTGCTAATCTACTACCAGGTAACATTATTTTCACTTTATTTTAGTGTTTAACTTCCTCATACAGTTTTTTAATTTTCAGAATTTAAAGGGTTTTAAATATGAATTTTTGCATATTTAGGGCTTTTATTAGTTCTTTATTAGTTAGTTCAGTTAAATAAAATGTTCCTTATCACTTTTAGCTTTACGATCCGCATTTTCTTGCATTTTTATGAAGTTTGAAACAGTACACGTTTGCATTTGCATGAACTCATTAAATGCAAAATTTTCCTAAGTGTAAAGTCGGATACATCCGAAATTCGGATGACTGTTCCAATCTCGGATCCATCCGAAATTCGGATGCCCTACACTCCGTATAAATTTTAACTTTAATGTTTCATATTCAATAGACCCATCCAAAATTCGGTTCACCCGAAATTCGGATCCCCTGATAAAATAGACTTAGAAATATCTACATTTTATCTTTGGTTAGCGAAATTCGGTCGGTTCCAAATGATGACATTTATATATTTTATAAACCTAAGTGTATGTCATGGACCACCCAAAATTCGGGTCCAT
The DNA here is from genome assembly GCA_020465985.1 of Centrapalus pauciflorus. Lineage (NCBI taxonomy): Eukaryota > Viridiplantae > Streptophyta > Magnoliopsida > Asterales > Asteraceae > Centrapalus > Centrapalus pauciflorus. The sequence goes on from JAANYP010001694.1 coordinate 145,053, forward strand.
ACGAACTTCAGACCGACTCTGAAATTTGTAAATTCATTTTTTAGCATAATTGTTAAGAGTAATCATTCACACCCGAATTTCGTATCATCCGAAATTCGGGCCCCATGGGTATATTTTTCCATACTTAGTTTTTTCCTCTGATTTTAACTTTTTTCATGCATCATCACATCCAAGTTTTTATCGCAACAGAAATTCGGATGATATCACCCGAGTTTGGATCCTAGCCGAAATTCGGTTCATCAACCGAATTTCAACGCTTAGCATTTTTTTCATTTATTCATTTGCATTTCATTTTTTTAAATATAAATCAAAAACCAAATAAAAATTCCATGTCCTTTGCACCGTTGGTTCTGTGATTCCTACTTATCAATCAACAATTAATTGCAAACAATTAAGTACAAGATCAAGAACACTAACCGAATGATTTGATTAGTACCAAAACAATTATAAAGAAGAAATCATGAAGAACGGATACTGTAGCCCTAGATCCCTTCTGAATTTCCGTGCAAAAATATGATTTACAAAATGTTAGATCTTCAACAATTTCAAAGTCAAAATTCCTATTTATATTATATTTACAACTTTGAGCTATTTACATTTTGTACCCTAGACTCTTATTTCATCAACAAAATAAGTTCCAACATTCTCCCCCTTTGATGAAATAAGCCAAGTCTTTACTTAGTAAGCCCCAAATTCATCTCAAAATTACTAACACTTTTTCTCTTGGATAGCCTCCACTTGATCTTAGAAATGAATTCTACCATGAGTCTCTTATCATAAGCACTTAAGGCCCCTCACTTTGTTTTCCTCTTTTGATCAGCGGCCAATTTTCCTTTTAGCCCACTCATTAACTTCTGAAGGGTTCCATCACAGAACTTGTTTAATTCAATGCACCTCATTGCTCTCAGCTTTCGATTTTTATCACTATACATAACAGTTGGACGCTTCACCATTATAACTTGATATTCTTTCAATTCCCCTGCAAACTTGATTTCCCTATTCGGTGGAGTTACATTTATCTTTCGCATGCCTCTTTCAACACCGATTTGAAGATGTTGCACTGACATGAGAACGAGCTTAATGTGCATGAAATGAAACAACGACTTTAAAGGCAAACCTACAATCGGAAACTCACTTCCTTACAAAACTCACTTCTATCCTTTTCTATCTTTATTAAGTCAACAATCGGAAACTCGCTTCTGACCTTTTCTGCACTTGGAGCCTTATTCTGAAGAAAACTTGCATTATTAGCTAGATTCGGTTTATTCGGCTCCAAAACTCTAAGTAACTTCAGAAAAGTGCACGGAGCTTGCTTTTTGCAAAATATCTTCTTCTCAAGGTAATCTTCAAGATATGACAATTTTTTCTTTTTCCTTGTATACTCAGCTTTCTTCGACGTAAGCTTCAATCCCTTTTTCTTTTCGTTCTTACTTATTCTTCATTCAGAATACACAGTATGTCATTAATTTCCCTTTGAACAATACTTTGAGCTTCGAACCTTAGTTGATGTTGTCTTTGCGATTCATCCGCTAAGACATATTCATTAAAGAATCTCTCCATTATCTCAAACTCATTGACTTCTTTAACAATTGGAGGAACAAAACTCTCTACAGGGAATGGTTCCATCCGCTAAGACATATTCAACCGCCGGTATAGGCATATCATCTTTAAGGATTTCCTGTACCAAAACTTTTTCTTCTTCTATTCTTTTAGCTCGAACTGCAACATCTGTCAAGTCAATGACATCATCATCATCTGATTCTTCAATTTCCTCTACTTTCTCTGCAACATCCTCAATCATTGGAATTTGTTCTTGAACATCATCTTCTGAATCTTCATATTCATAGAAATTGTAAAACTCTGACTGAATGCTCAATGGAACAGGAACATCTTCATAAAGAATCAATTTCTGTCCTTCTTGAACATCAGCAGGTTCTTTTGAGCTTCCGGCTTCTCCTTTCTCTTGAGCCTCAATCTCTTTCTCTGGATAGGTAATCATCAAAAGACCAAGTGCTGGTTCATCAAGCTTCCTCCTCTTCTCCCCCTCATGAGGAGCATCATCGGAGTCATCATCATGCTCGTCATGTTTTTGTTTAGGCGCTGAAGCTTGAGCCTTGCACGTTTGTTCAATAGCTGATACACGTTCAGATATGTTTCCCAATGACGTTATCACTGTACTCTCCAACCCTATCATTCGTTCTCGCATCTCATCAAATTGTTAAAAAAAACAAAGTCACGAAGCTCTTCTATAGCCTGATGTGGATCTGGTGCTTCACAGTCTCTCTGCCACAGATTTTCCCTTTAAAAACTATTGGATATTAGTCATCTGAGACATGACTTCTGATAATTGGGCTGTTAAATGATTATTCACTCTGGCAACAGCAGCATTCAATGCTTGAGACAAAGATGATTCAGTAACGAAAGGGGAAAGAGTAACTACTGGGTCACTTAGACTTCCAGTTGACACGACAGTGGAACTCGTAAAAAGAACCTCTACGTGGTCAGTGCTCAGAGATGGCATAGATGTGTCGCTGACTGAACTTCCAACCTCGGCAAGTGACAGAGCAACAAATGCTTCCGTTACTGAGGTTGTTCCGGCAGGACACCTAGTTTGACTACACTTACTTCAACAAATGAAGTAGACGCAAGTGTCCTAGTGTGTATCGGTTCTAGACTAAGTGCAACAAAAGAAGTCGTACACTCGGGCGGATGTGTACTGGTTTCAATATCCATCAAATCTAAAGGATTATCGGATAGTAGTTGAGCTTCATCCCGGTGAACAAATGAAACAGTCTCCTGTTGAAAGGAGACTGAGTGGCCGGTGGGGTGTGCAATCGTCAGTGGGATACTGACTGCTTCAATGCTAATTCCCTGTTGGGAGCTAACAACATATGTGGTTCTATCCCGGCTTTCTAGGCTTGGTACATCCCTCACACTCTGCCGTGCTATTTCTACTATATCAACTAAACCAGCACCTCCCAGATTATCATCAGGACCTCCATCATCCCCATCATCATCATCATCCTCTCCTTCTACAGCTCCCTCATTAATGTTTGACAACGTTCATTCAGAATTGGAGCTACTGGCTTCTCAGTCACCACCCCTCACATCAACTTCTGCTCCCTCAGAGACTATTTGGCTTCCCTAAACTTCAGCCCCATGCTGAAGTTCATCCTCTCCTACAACTCCTTGGTTAAGAGAACCCGGTTCTTGGGTCTCTATAGGAGCGTGATCTGCATATTTCAACAACGCTTCTAGAATAGACATGATATTGGCATTTGGAGAATCTGGTACCTCGTGTAAGCTCATCATTACATAATGAGGACATCGTTGAGAAGTTGTTCGTTTCGATATATTTTCATTGGTCCTTAGAATACCTCTGATAAGGATTTGAATGAAACGTTGAAGAAGTACACATTTCCTTGATTGGTTTGTCGTCCTTGCCAGCACGACTTCCTTAAGGTCCTCCCATATGCACTATGCATAGTCATAATGCTTGTTGAAAGCTCTGCCATGAAAGGTACTGAGCCAGTGTATACTACATCTGTGTATTCCCGTGTGCTTCGACGTCATGCACTGGTTGATGATACCAAAGAGAGTGTACCATTCACCATTGAGTCCATTTTGATGGAACTTTGAACTCTTAGGTAGTGGCTTTGAATATCCCAAGCATATTAAATCATGCACCAATTCCTCATCTGAAACGAAATATTCAAAATCGACTAATTCTGGAAAATTCAATATATCTGATAATAATAGATCTAGGTGAATCACAATATTAACATACAAATCTCTTTTATTGAATGATTGAATTTGCTCTCAACATGAAATACAAAGATGAAATGACAAACACTTTTTAAAATTCCTATGGAATTTTCCTATTTATACTAACCTAATATCTAACTATCATCTAATTACATGATTGACCTTAGACTTCTATATTTACAATTATAATTGTATTCATCTCTATATATTTGTTCCTAACAATCTCCCCCTTAGAGATGAAAGCAATTTTTCAATCAAAGTTCAAAGCATGAACTTTACACAACAATTCTAAACAAAGTAAATGTCTTCAAGATTTTAAAAACTTGATCTTCAAAACTTTTCTCTTTTCTTCTCTTCTATCTCTGAATCTTCAAAGAAATTTTCATTTTCAATGACTCTCTCTGATCTTCATATCTCTTCTTCTCTGATATTCTCTTTTCTTATGAATAGACTCTCCCCCTTGAATCATGAATAAACTTTGATTCTTTCCCTTGATCAAATAAAGACAACATTCATCTGTCATCTTGAACTCATCTGCAATTGTCACAATTGTCTTCAGTAGTTGTTGTAAATGTCTTCAAAATATTCAGCAGTTGGCTCTGAAATACAATGTTTCTCTCCCTCATGATGATCATAAGAATTATGAACATCATGCATAATCTTCAGAGACACAATTGTAGTGAAATTACAATTGTAGACATGAATACAGACAGAAATACAACAACAATTACAACTCAGAAATATTACAAATTTTCTCTCTCCCCCTCAAAATGAAATCCTTTCTTTCAAATATGTCATCTCCCCATATTCTGAACAAATTTATCACTCCCCCTCAAATGGATACTCTCTCCTAACAGAAACAAACAAAGTCAAAGCTTTTCAACTTGACTTGAGAAAAATGTAACACATCCATTCATAAGTTAGCGAGTCCAGGTCCACATAGGATTCCTGTTTGCACAATAGACATAATCTATGTGACCTACTTTCAGCGCTGGCGTGATGTTAACACTGGTAGGATTTCCAAATATTCATCGTGAAATCCTTTATCATGAAAGAATCACTCTTATTTGTTCCGGCTTAGTCACTTTGGACTAGCAGTTTATAGTCATGCAGACTGTTAGACTCGATGTGTCCTAAAAGTGTATATAATCAGCTCTAGACACAATGTGCATCAAATGAAGTGAGAGACCGAAGCAAATGTCTTCCTTTTTTCAATATCAATAATATCCAAATGATATATCGATAGAAATGAGCAATATCTCCGTGATTATTGAAACAGAAATCTTTTGAGAGATAACTGAGTGGTTGGTGGGGTTAAGTGCATGCGTCATTGGGTCCATGACGTCTTTTTCAATATCAAGTCGCCTAGGGCTTGATAGATTATGTGGATTACCCAGCCGACACAGTGTAGGTAGGATTATCTTTTCTTCAAATCCTTTCTCAACCCTCAGATCTCAGCATTTTTCAACTAAGCTCCCTCCGGCTCACTTTTGAGAAATAAATTCAGTCAGCATTATAACAAAAGCATGATCTGATGCACCACCATCTCCTTTCAATATATCCCTCCCATTTACATTTTAACTCTGCTTGACCCTGTCAGTATCTCGTGATAACTGACTTCTCAACTAATAGACCTAAAGAACCCTCACCCACACAAACTACAGTTGGTTTGCTTCTTGGGTAGATCTTCCGGTTCTGGTTAGACCATAGAAGCGATATTCATGCCTATCACTCAGATTCGTGCATAATCGGAGTCAGCAGAAAGATTTTCAGCTTTGAAGGTCATGAGATATGATGAAATGCAACTTATATGATATTGGAGATGATATTAAGATAATTTTGGGAGATATCAGAATGAAATGGAAAATCTGATATATGATATGAAAAGAATCAGATTTTCTTGAAAGAATTAGCACATGGGAGATAACGGTAGAATCCAGTATGAATTAGAAGAGATTATAACAAAGAGAATCTCAAACGAAATGAGATTATGAAAATCAAAGGGATTAGATCAATTAATCTCAATGATATATTCAGAGAATCAGACAAATATTTCTTTTCAGCTCAAAACTTCTTTTTATGTGTGTATAAAATATTTTCGTAAAAAATCACACACAGTTTTTGAAAAATGACATCGTCAAAGTATCTGTAACTCCCCTTGGAAATAAGCACTAAAAGTTAGTCAACTCATGGAAAGTAAAACAGGAGCAAAAAATTATGAAAATAAAACTCCCTCTTTGGCAATTTCAGCTTTGGAGTTGAATTCAGGGCAGGAATTCCAGTTAAATTTGTCTCTCAGACTCGGGTTTTAATCGGAGGTGATTAGAAGCCATATGTCGCAGAAGCTCGGGTTTCAGTCTGAAGTAACTGAAAACCATTAGCTTGGGTTCTGTACTGAAAAGTACAAAATCCAATTTCAGTGAAGATCGGGTTCTACTCTGTTGTGAGTAGAAGCCTCTTGAGATGAAGTCCGGGTTCTAGTCTGATATGACTAAAAACCATTTTGAGTTGAAGCACGGGTCTTGACCTGAAGTAATCAAGATCCTATTAAAGTAAAGAACGGGTCCTGAACTGATTTAAACTGGAACCTTTGTGAGATGAAGTCCGGGTTCTAATCTGTACTAAGTAGAAGCCTGATGAGGTGAAGTCCGGGTTCTAGTCTGATATGACTAGAAATCTTTTAAACCTGCAAAATCAATATGTCTTTGGTATCCAAACTGATTTGGATCCAGACTTGTTAGCACTTTTGGGTACCCATCTTAAAACGGGTTTTGGGACCCACTTAAACTTGGGTTTAGGTACCCATTGCAGATTATTTCTTTCAGCTTCTTTCTCAATAGTTGAGAATAAATTTCTTTGAGTATTAGAAAATGGAATATCTGAATTTCTAAAGAAACTTGAACTTGAATGATCAGAATTTTGCGAACTCTTCTTTTTCAAAATCTGTCCGGTTCTTGCCTGTTTCTGATAATACTTGGTGTTATTCTGTGAAAATGTTTTCTGATAAGAATGACCAGTATTTTCAGAAACTTTAGAAAAATTTGACTTCGAAGATTCACCAGTGTGAATCTTAACCGGAAGTTGTTCAATAAATTTATCTTTGCCTTTGTGTATCTTTAACAGATACTTAAGTTTGAGATCTGAAGATGAATCAAACTTAGAGAATCCAGTTGGATTCTTTTCACTTTCTGTGGATAAATCAGAGTGATCATCTTTAAATTTTGAACAAACTGAAGGATCTTTAACCTCTAATTCTTTTGAAGAAAAAGAATCATTCAATTGTTTGGTGAGATGAAATATCTGATCTTCTAATCCTTTGATAATGACCAAATAAGAATTTCTGTCATTATCAAATGATTGGTAATCAGTCTTAAAAGATTGTTATTTGATTAAAAACATCTTTCTTTCATCTTCAAACAATTTAGATTTAGCTTTAAAATCTTGTTCTTTCAGTAAGAACTCATGTCTTTCCTTCTCAAGTGAATCTTTAGTTAAAGACAACTCTTTTTCAAGAGCAAAAAATTCTTCAGATTTGTTTAAAATACAATTTTGACCAGTCTGATTTATCTTCGAAAGTGTTTCTTCAAGATCTTTAACTTTCTTATATAGTTCAGATCTTTCAGACAAAAGATATTTCATATGAGTTGTAGTATGAAGATTCTCTCGTTTCAACTCATCAAGTTCTTTATTTAATTCAGATGTTTTCAAATTAAGAGCAGTACTCTCAGAATTTTGTTTGACTTTCAAGCTCTGAATTTCTTCTTTCAGTATTGATACATCACGTAAAGCAAGAGCTTTATCAGTATTAATCTGAATAAGAATGTCGTAATTGTTCTTACGAATCTTTTCAGATTCAATAAGTTTTTCAATCAACTCAGACTTTGAAAAATGTTCATATGTCATTTTGATGAAGAAGGACCAATCTCTGATGAAGAAGTTTAAAACTCTAATGAAGAAGGACCAAACTCTTATGAAGAAGGAGAAAACTCTAATGAAGAAGGATAAAACTCTAATGAAGAAGGACCAAACTCTTATAAAGAAGGATAAAACTCTAATGAAGAAGGACCAAACTCTTATAAAGAAGGATGAAACTCTAATGAAGAAGGATAAAACTCTAATGAAGAAGAACCAAACTCTTATAAAGAAGGATGAAACTCTAATGAAGAAGGATAAAACTCTAATGAATAATGACCAAACTCTTATAAAGAAGGATAAAACTCTAATGAAGAAGGATCAAACTCTTATAAAGAAGGATGAAACTCTAATGAAGAAGGATGAAACTCTAATGAATAATGACCAAACTCTTATAAAGAAGGATAAAACTCTATTGAAGAAGGACAAAACTCTTATAAAGAAGGATGAAACTCTAATGAAGAAGGATGAAACTCTAATGAAGAAGAATAAAACTCTAATGAATAAGGACCAAACTCTTATAAAGAAATATGAAACTCTAATGAAGAAGGATGAAACTCTAATGAAGAAGGATAAAACTCTAATGAAGAAGAACCAAACTCTTATAAAGAAGCATAAAACTCGGGTAAAGAAGGATAAAACTCGGGTAAAGAAGCACAAAACTCGGGTGAAGAAGGATAAAACTCGGGTAAAGAAGGATCAAACTCTGATGAAGAATGATAAAACTTGCACAATACTTGAAAAAATTCGCACACTAAAAAAAACTTCTCCTTGATCCAAATTACCTGCAAACAATTAACACAAACAAGTTTCAAACAACTTTTAATAACAAAAACGAATTAAACAAAAACGGTTACACTTGAAATCACAAGAAATGACGAAGAACATAAAATCAACAAAAACGAAAATTTGATCGATCAAATGTTAGAGTTATGAAACAAATCATATACCAATCAACTCTAAATCAAAAATCAAACTCAATATGTTATCATGCATCAAAATGTATCTGGAATGCGTCATCTAAACTCAAATTCGAATTAAACGCACAGTGAAAACACCAAGAACACACACAGTGATGACTTTCTGAAATTGATCGATTTCTCACTCAATTCTTGGAATTAAGATCTGAAATTTTAGGACAATAAACATGTATATTATATGCACAATATATCCAAAAATCAGATCAATTGGATAAACTGATAATTTTCTATGAATTTTTAAAGGTTCAGCTCTGTTTCGGTTTGAAAAACGATTTCAGCAACTTCAAAATCAGATTACTCTCAACGTATTTGAAATTAGGCTTTGAAATTTTCAGGAATCGTTTGTTATCATAACCCTTAGACTCGTTCAAATTTGTAGACTTTAACTCCAATCCAAAAAAAAATTCCAAAAATCGATATCAAGAACGTAAAAAACGAATTTCAGAAATTAAAAATTCGATTACTCCCTGCTCGTGTCGAATTAGGACTTGATATTTTTACTGGATCTTCATCTTGTTGATCTTCAAAACATATCCAAAATTCATCTCATTCCGTCGTTGTAGGAATTTTCTAAAAATTCCAGAAGATCACAGCTCAAAATTTGACTTTTTCGGTTGAACTTTTGTTGATTTCTTGTAAGATTTTTTTGATTTTTTTTTTTTTTTTGATTCACCCCCTAAGCTCTGATACCAATTGATAATAATAGATCTAGGTGAATCACAATATTAACATACAAATCTCTTTTATTGAATGATTGAATTTGCTCTCAACATGAAATACAAAGATGAAATGACAAACTCTTTTTAAAATTCCTATGGAATTTTCCTATTTATACTAACCTAATATCTAACTATCATCTAATTACATGATTGACCTTAGACTTCTATATTTACATTTATAATTGTATTCATCTCTATATATTTGTTCCTAACAATATCTATTCGACGAGGCAGGAATAGATTATGTCTCAGTCTGGCTAAGGTGATTTTGGTTTTGGACTTATCGATGATAACCTTGAAATGATGGTTACCATCAGCTGGGACAAACTTCACTGTATGACAGAATTGTTGAAGATAAACCTGAGGAATGGATGGTTTGTATTGAAGAACATATCCCAAAGGATGGCCTTTGAGAATATCTACGATGATCGGATGGCTTACTTTAATGACTTTGGTGTCAAGGCGATGGTTAATATCTCGAAATGGTAAGCAGTATTTAGGTTTGACAAGCTGGTTATCGGGAATGAGGGTAGAGGGTGAAGGTCGAGTGACTGATGCGGATCGAACTGGTTTAGATACGATGGTGTGGTTTGATGAAGTGAATTAGAGGAGTTTGAGGGTTGGGGTTGAGCTTGTGAAGCCATTTGAAAACTGTGAAAAATAATAAGTATGTTAGATTCAACAGATAAACAAATGAAATCCTGCAAATAGAAAAATAAAACATTTCGCTAGAAATTATAAAAATATGTGCTTTTCTTTTTAAAGCATCGGGATTCCAAACAATAATATGAAAATATTATTGATAGGATTCCAAAGTCAATCTTTCAGAGACCAATGTTAGAAAAAACACAGATTGAAACAATTTCTTGAAAAATGTGACATTTTTCTTAAAAATTTAAATTACCAACACTTACACACTTTCTCAAAAAAATTTAAGTATAAAACTCGATTGACACTTAAAGCTCCTCGGATACTGAATGACAACTCGATAGACATAAGAATTCAACTCGAATAAAGAAGAATGTTTCTCAAATGTGCCTAAGGACCAACTCGAATGACACTAAGAACCAACTCGATTAAGTCTGATGTTTTCTCGATAGACTAACAACTCAACTCGAATGAAACAGATTTCTTTCTCGAATGAAGGAATAATCGAGACTTATATTGAAAAAATTCTAAGTCCTGGACTCTACTCAACTCGATCATCAAATGGGATTTCTCGAACTAATGATAAACTCAACTCGGGTGATATAAGAATGAACTAGAATGAACTACAAATATTCTAAGGCCTGGACCTAATTCAACTCGAATAAAGCTTGAAAGGACTCGATTTAGAGATGAGTCCAACTCGAATAACACTTGAATGGATTCGAATCTTTTACGTTATCGAGGATTATACAAATATTTTCTAAGGCAGGAACATTAATCTACTCGAATAACATAAAAGATTTTCCCGAATGAATAAGTGATCAACTCGAATTGAACTACAATATTCTCGGGTGATGTATCATTCAACTCGAATTAAACTAAATATATTCTCGACTACACCTTGATTCGAGAGAATGTTCTTCAAAATATTTTTAAGTCCATACACACTGATTTTCAAAAATTTGAATCCAGGGACATTTTTACTCATTAAAAACATGTGTCCCACTCGAAAATTGATTTCTCATATCTTTTGTTTACTGAACATTGTTCAGAACAACAAACGCATTGCAAAAAAAAATCCAATTTTTAGTGTATTTTGAACTCGAAAAAACTTGAACCAAAAATTTAAATTTCTGTTTGTGTGTTTGTAATTGAAACTTGAAGTTTGAGATTGAAGTTCAATATGATAGACTGCATGACAACACACTGTTAATTTCAGATTAACAACATCAAAAAAATAAAACCCATGAACACACACATACATACACGAATACACACACAAATTGTATTATCTTCAAACATAAACTGATAATAGAACATATCATCTGAAATATAAAACATGAAACTATGAAAAATACTTACCATTAGTTACTGAAAATGATGAAAAAGTTGAATTCGTTTGAGATTTTGAGATATCTTCGTGAGGAAGAAAGGTAGTTGAGAGAGAAGGTGAACAGTGTCCGAATGAAAATCAAAAAAAAATTTAACACCAAAAAAAAATTTAAGTACACAAAAAAAATTAAACAACAGTAAAAAAAAAAAAACAAAAACAACAAAAACAAAAAAAATGCAAATAAAAGTCATGAACACACAAAAAAATATCTAAAAAAAATTTAAAAAACAAAACATAGTGCTCCCCCATGATTTTTGCAATTGAGCTCCCCCTCAGATGTATATATTATTTTGAATGTCTGCTCCCCCTACAAAAAATCAAATAAAATGTATCAAATTTTCTCAAAATCAGATAAAAAATAGTTTTTCTGCTCCACCTGCACATGACAACCCAGATCTGTTAAATTCCGAAAAATTTAAAGTATAAAACTCATGAATTTAACATCAAATGAAGATCAAATTAAAAAATGTAAATTTAAAATTATAATTTGTAACTACTAAATTGTTAAATCTAATGATTCAACATACCCAACTTGTATACCAAAAAATGAACAGTTTTTCATCTAAGCTTTGGTAAACAAGTCAGCTAATTGATATTCAGTAGGAACAAAATAAAATTCTATATTACCATTTTCTACATGATCCTTAATAAAATGTTACCGGATGTCTATGTGTTTGGTTTTTGAGTGTTGCACTGGATTAGATGCTATAGCAATTGCGCTCTGAGAATCACAATAGATTGGAATCTTCTGTGGTGTAAACCCATAGTCTCTCAGGTTGCTCATCATCCACAACACTTGAGAACAGCATGATGATACAGTAAGATATTTTGCTTCGGCTCTAGACAGTGAAACACAGTGTTGTTTCTTGGATGACCAGCAGACGGGTTTGTCACCTAAGAATTGAACTACTCCTGATGTACTTTTTCTGTCCATTTTATCACCTGCGCGATCAGCATCAGAAAAAACAGTTAAATTGAATGAAGATTCCCGGGGATACCACAAACCAAGGTTTGGTGTTCCCTTCAGAATTCTTAATATCCTTTTGGCAGCAGCCAAATGTGATTCTTTTGGATTTGCCTGATATCTAGCACAAATACATGTACCAAACATAAAATCAGGTCTACTTGCAGTTAGATACATTAATGACCCAATTATTCCTCGATAATGAGTTACGTCTACAGGTTTCCCTGAAATGTCCTCACCGAGTTTGTATTTGGAATCCAGAGCCATGGGAGTTTTCATATGAGTACTATTGACCATGTTAAATTTCTTTAACATGTCTAGAATATATTTGGATTAATTAATAACAATTATATCAGTCAGTTGTTTAACTTGTAAACCTAATAAAAAAATTATTTCTTCACATCATGCTCATTTCAAATTTTTGGGACATTAAAAAAGCAAATTTCTTGCAAAATTCTGGATTTGTAGACCCAAATATTATATCATCTACATATATTTGAATTACTATAATATCTGGCCCCTGACATTTTATAAACAGGGTAGTATCCACTGCACCTTTGTTAAATCCACATTTCAACAAGTATGTTGAAAGTGCATCATACCAAGCACGAGGTTTTTGTTTAAGGCCATACAGGGATTAATCTGAAATATATACATTATCAGGCTTCGAAGGATCAGTAAATCCTTCGGGCTGATATGTATACACATCATCTGTTAGCTCCCAGTTTAAAAATGCAGTTTTTACATCCATTTGGTAAACTGTAAAGTTTTTATGAGCAGCAAATGCCAAAAACATCCTAATTGCTTCTATTCTTGCAACTTGAGCCAAAGTTTCATCATAATCGATCCCTTCTTGTTGACTGTATCCTTTGGCGACGAGGCGAGCCCTGTTACGAATGATGACACCATGTTTATCCTTCTTATTCTTGAAAATCCACTTCGTGCCAATGACTGATTTATCTTTTGGTTGCTCTACCAATCTCCAGAACTTCAACCTTTCAAACTGATTCAGGATTTCTTGCATTGCCACAATCCAATTAGCATCCAGAAGAGCTTCTTTAACATTCTTTGGCTCAATTTTGCTGAGAAAGTTTGAAAATAAACACTCGTTTATTGTTGCTCTTCTGGTTTGGACTGATGCAGAAGGATCACCAATGATATTTTCAGTTGGGTGATTTGTTATCCACTTAAAGGTATGTGGATACGGTTGAATTTGGTCTTGATTGGGGTATAAGTCTAAGTAGGGAATTCGGGGGTTAGCTTCTAATGTAGATGGTATATTATCTGAGATAGGGGTTTCTGAGTTTTCAGACGGTAAGGGGGTTTCAAAAGATACTGGAGGTTGAATGGGTTGTACACTATCAGTAGGTAAGTGCAAATCTGTCGTTGAAGCCTCTCTAGTTTCTTCTGAAATGGGTTGATGAGAATAGTCCCAGACTACGACTGGATCTTCGATAATCCTGTTAGGCACCAAATTTGAAACATTAGTTTTGGGCTTTTCAAAGTAGTCTTCATAGAAATTCTCAAACAGTTTATTTAAATCAGAATTCTCTGCACTCTGTTCAGTTGACTTCATAGAAGTCGGCTTGTTATGGTCGGGTCCTGAACTGGTATGTTCAGAATCCATTACTACGCCTTCATCAAATTTTACATTCATGCTTTCATTGATTGTCTTGGTCTGCTTGTTGTAGACTCGGAAAGCTATAGACTCCTTTGAATACCCAATGAAGATGCCTTCTTCATCTTTTTGACTAATTTTTCTCAGATGGTCTTTGTCATTTAATATGAAGCACCTGCATCCAAAGGCACGGAAAAACTTAATATTAGGTACACGTTTGTTTATTAATTCGTATGGAGTCTTTCCGAATCTTTTGTTGATTATTGATCTGAACTGCGTGAAACAAGCTGTTGCTACAGCTTCAGCCCAAAGGAATAACGGAAGATTAGAGTATGCCGACATCGTTCTTGCAGATTCCACTAGTGTCCGATTTCTTCGTTCAACGACACCGTTTTGTTGTGGAGTACGAGCTGTTGAAAATTGATTTGTTATTCCCACAAAATTCAGAAACGATTCGAGAGATTTGTTCTTAAATTCTGTCCCGTTATCTGATCTGATGGTCTGAACTGAAAGTTGCAACTTTACTTGAATTTTTCTGATGAAGTCTATTATTATTTTGGTAGCATCAGATTTGGAAAGCAAGAAGAAAACCCACGTGTATCTGGAGAAGTCATCGACTATTACCAACACATAGCGTTTCTTGTTTATACTTTGTACTCTTATTGAACCACACAAGTCCATATGAAGCATTTCTAATGCTCTTGTTGATGAGTGTTCTGTTTTGGACTTGTGAGAAGCTTTAGTCATCTTTCCTTTTTCACAAGCGGCGCAAAACTGCTCTTTTTTAAACTTGAGAGTTGGAAGCCCTTTAAGTAACCCACCTTTTGCAAGGTTGGTTAATTCTTTAAAATTCAGATGTGAAAGACAACGATGCCATAGCCAAGAAATTTTAGATGTTGATTTTGACATTAAGCACACATCTTTCTTCAGATTGATTGAGTCTAGGTCAATTGAGTACAGATTGCTTTTCCTGTTCCCTGTAAGGATTTCTTTTCCTTCTCCAGATCTTATGCTGCACCGATTTGCTTTGAAGTTGACCTCTAATCCTTTGTCGCAGAGTTGTCCAATACTGAACAAGGTGTGACCAAGACCATCAACGTAGAAGACTTTCTAAATTGTTATCTTATCGTACGCAAGACTCCAATAACCATTGATCTGTCAGAATTGATCATTCCCGAATCGGACCGTCCCACAAAACTTGTCTACAAAGTTAGTGAGTGTTTCTCTCTGTCCGGTCATGTGCTTTGAGCTTCCGGAGTCAAGGTACCACACATGATTTACCTATAAGACGAAATAAAACATGAGGTACCCACTTATAGTTGGGTATTTTGACATTGGTAAATCATGCGGTTTGATATGCTTTTTCTCATCAGATATGTCTTTTATTTTTGGTACCCACTTTTTAACAGTTCTTTTTGGTATCCGGTTTTGTAAAGTTCGATGTGGAACTGTTTTTCAAAGTTGTTGCTTTGGAACCTTTTTCTGTTTAAAAGATGGATCCTTTTAATTTGGTAGCCATACAAGCTTATCAGATTTAGCATCCATTGATTTACAAGAAACGGAATTTAAAGCAATTAAAGCAGTCTGAGAGTATTTAGTACAAGATTTATCAATAAATTTATTATTAGAGACAGATTTTTCAAATTGTCTATTTCTATCTGTAACAACAGTTTCCTTCACTCTCCACTCTTGTTTTATACTCTTGTTTTTCTTTTCTTTCTGCTTCTTTCTCCATTCTTGCTTCGGAGAACCTTTCACAATATAATCTGACATACAAGAAACACGAGAATTAGTGATTTTAGAAACTTATTTCTTCTGTAAAGGTCTCTTACCTTTTAAATTTTGGACCTTGAGTGCAATAGAGTCCTTTGTGGAAAATGATTCACCTTTTTCATAAGTAGGAGTCACAAAAGTAACTTTGTTTTCTCCTTCTTCAATTGTAAATTTGGTGATTTATCTGATAATTTCTTTGAATCTGTAGATATTCTTTGCAGAATTCTAGCAGGTTCTTTAAGATCATCAGTTTGTTTGTTGTGTAAAGGTTTTATAAACTCATCTATTTTAACAAACATTTCATCCAATGAGTTAAAATCAGAGTTCATATACAGATCAAAGTCCTTTTCAGAATTAATGGAATCAAGTGGACTTGAAGTTGTTTGATCTGATATTGATTTCTTCCTGGCTTATCAGTTATTCCTGAGGTTGAGGCACAAAGTTATCATTAGAAGGTGGAGGACTCTCTTTATACCCTAAACCTACTGGTTTCTTAGATTGACGTTGTGCATCTAAGATTTTCCCTAGATTCAGTGAAGTGTTCCTAAACTTTTCTAACTTACTATTTACCTCTGCAACCTTAACCTTAGCTTCAGCTAGCTCTACCTCTTTAGTAGTTAGGTATTTGGTTAAAGCCTCAACATGATCATACATCATTTCTATCCTGACACACTGCTCACTTAGTTTGTCTTTTAGAACTATTACATCTTGAGCATCTGCTTTCAGCTTATTCATAAGATCTTCTTTTATATCTATGAGGCTAGCATTATCTGATTTTAAGGATTCAATTTGAGCAGTTAAATTACTATGTGTTTCTAGCACTAAATTCAATCTATCATTAGAGGTAGCACATAAAACACATAAATCACGGAATGTAGAAAAGTTCAGAATTACCTTTGTATGATCAGGCTCCACGTTTGCCATCTGCACAGCAAACTCTAGAACAGTCTGATTGTCTGACTTTTCCACTAACACAGGACTTGTATCATTCTGTTCTCTATCCTCTGTTACTTCCTCTGCTTCGAAATCCTCAGTGTCTGTTACTTCATCCATGAAGGCTCTAGCATTTGACTCTGGATGTGTACTCCAATCGTACGTCCCATCAAGCTGTCTGTCCGATGATACGCTGGTTAACAGACCAGCGATGTTCGCTTGATTACCCGAACTACCAGGCTGATATCTTCCCTGAGATTGATTCTGGTAGTTTTCAACTTTGGGTCTTTGACACTCTCTAGCAAAATGTCCAAACCCTTGGTTGTTATAGCACTTAACTTTGCATTTGTCGAACTCAATCTTATTGTTGCTAACGTTCAGATTTCTGCCTGACCGTTTTATGAATCTCTTGACCCTCTGAGTCACCATGGCCAATTGCCATTGAAGATCCATTTCTTCCAAATCATCAGGATCCACCTAATCTTAGTCCTCATCCCATAACGCAGGATCGTTAATTTTACCTTGCACACAATTTCCATATGCTGCAACAAATGAAGCCAAAAGATTCAGATGAGATTCGGCTGATTGTGCACTCATAGGCATCTTTGTAACTGTTGAGAGGTAGATGCTGATTGACTCGGTTTCTCTTCCGGTTTGGAATACCCTAAGAAAGCCCGGCTGCCTGAGTCTTCTACTTCCACTGGAGTCGACGCTTCGCCCATGTAGAAGGCTGTAGCTGTTTTCAGTTTAGTCGCGACTGAAGGTTTGGACTTTCCAAAATACATGTCCGGATCTTGGACTTGGTCATATTCCCGTTCCTTCTTGAGCAACTGAAAGTTGTAAGCCCTCAGCGTTCCAATGACTCTTTCGAGAGTAAGCGTTTCGAATTTCTCTTCATCATGCTTTATGAGCGCTACGTACATCTCCCATTTCGCTGGTAAAGCATCAAGAAGTTTCTCAATCTTTTGAAGTTCACGATACTCGACATCGTGATTGTCCAACTCTGTCAATAAGTGGTAGAACCTTGTGATTATCTCATCCAACTTTTCGTTTTTCAATGCCCTGAAAATTGCGAACTGCTGCTTAAGCATCTCGGTTCTTCCTTTCCGAACCCTCGGATATCCCTCACACCGTTTCTCGAGTGCATCCCACAACTCTTTTGCTGTGCGATGATTCCTGAATGTGTGTAGAATCTCCTAAGGTAGTGCCATGCGAATGATAGAAAAAGCTCGATTCTCAGCCTCATATAGTTTTTTGTCATCATCCTTCATCTTCTGATATGTAAGGACTCTCTGACGACCCTCAAACTCGTGAGTAGGCGGAATGTATCCTTCGTCGATACAGATCCACATCCGCATGTCATTGAAACGAGCGAAATCGGCAAACCTATCCTTCCACCAGTAATAATCTTCCAACCTCATCAACTTGGGTGATGAATTTGCCTTACCGACTTCGTGGTCCATTTCGATAAACTTTTGCAAACTGGTCATTCTTTCGAAACATTTTGAATTTGAAACTTAATTAAATTTTTTTTTAAATTAATTTTAAATCAACCCTTTCGAACTTAAGTAAGTTCGAATTTGATTAATATTAAATTCGTTTGAAATTAAAATCAAAATTAAGTTCGAAATCAACAAATTCGAAATTCTGACAAGTTCGAAGTTCCTGACAAGTTTGAAATCTGACAAATTCGAATGCTAGGAAATTCGAATCTCAGCCAAATTTGAATGAAACCCTAAATAAATTCGAGAGGAGAATTTTCTGACAAATTCGAATTTCCGACAAATTCGAACAAACCCTAATACCCCCTATGTTCGAGCGCCGCAAGGTCGAAAAACGGCCAAAAATTCGATTTTTTTCAAGTTTTCAGCTTAAACCGATATTTTTATGTCTAAAAATACTGATTTCAACCAAAAAGATGAACTAATGCAAACTTTTCTCCATTTTCTTTCTTGTAAAACTCGAAAAACTAACCAAAAAGTGATTTTTCCGTCCAAAAACGCCAAGAAACCACGGATGTTGTTTATGAACACAAAGAACACCAAAAACACCCTAATGCTTTGATACCACTTGTAAGGTCGCCTTCCTACGAATCCAATCTTGACGCGACGCCGTCCAACGAGTGCGGAATCCTCGTTAGCGGCTTGACGGATAGACCACACACACGAAAACTAGAGACACACACGATGATAGACGAACAATAGAACGCCCCGACACGTGATTCTCTCCAAGAACAAACTCTCAAACACCTTGCAAGTTCGAGATCGCCTCTGCACTAAACCAATGTCGAATTCTGCAAAAGTTATTAATTAAAATGAATGAACACCTAATTATATCACCTGGCTCGAACTTGCCCAGGACAAGTTCGACTAAGCCCAAGGCCTTTCGAACTTGTCCTCCATAAGTTCGAACCATGACCTTTGAACTTATGTTTGAACTTATCTTTGAACTTATGTTTGAATTTATATTTGAACTTATCTTTGAACTTATGTTTGAACTTATTGTAACACATCAATTACAATATCTTAAAAGATTATGTCCAAGGCAGAATGAAAATAACTTGTGGATCATGTATGGTCTGAGAGCTGTAACTCTCGGATAGTACATGCTCTGTGAGTTATACTTAGAAAAATTTAGAGATTTCGGCCTTGAAGTGATAGCATGCGAATCAAGTATGACTCGATAATGGTGACTCTCGAATCAAACACGATATGGGAGTTGGAATTGGTAAAGTATTTTTACCAAATGAACATTTTAGTTATACTCGAGATGTATAACTCTCGATTATAACTAGTAATGCTTTTATTAATTTGAAAATTTGAGGCCATTAGAACACATCCCCTCTTTATTCGATAGTTGCAACTCTCGGATAAAAAGGCCGAACACATAGATAGATTTTGAAAAATCATCCATTGCTCAAACACCTTTGAATATTTGCGTTATGGATCAAAAGGCTGAAATTTTGAAAACCTTTGAGTTTCTTAGCTTCAAAGAAACCCTCTTTTTCAGACCAGTAAAACCTTTCAAGAATCCATATAGCAATCTCAAACTCTTGTTTGAATAGATATTCATGAATGTAAATTCATTTTACACTTAATTTGAGTAACAAAAACGCTATAACACTTCAAAACTTGTGGATTTGTGATGAGAGATTGGGTATTGAACTTGAATGATTGAGAGAGTTTTTGAGGATGAAGATGATCAGGAAGATGGTGGGGGCGTTTCTATAGATGTTGAAATGTCGATTCCCCCTAACCCGACCCGGGGAACCCGACCCTAATCAAAATTAAAATTAAACATAAAGAAATTCGCAGAAATAAAATAAATTTAAAGTAAAATATTTTTGAACTTTTTTTATATAAAAGTCAAAATATATATATATATATATATATATATATATATATATATATATATATTTGGATTTTTTTTTATATTTTACTTAAAGAAAATAAAATACACACTTAATAAACATAAACTTTTCTCCCACTCCGAGTGCGCATAATCGAAATAAATAGAACACTTAGATACACAGCAAAAACAATCAAAATTTTCGAACTTACCGTGAAGCATCCCAAAATCATGCAACAAAAAAAATTATGAAATTCCCACATACACAAGAATTGAATTTAATAAACACAACACATAAATTACGAGATATTGTAACATATAAGAAAAGGAATTCTGACCTAAACGAAATCAGCTAAACTTTGCAGACACGTTGCAGTATAATTTAGTTTATGTTGAAAAATTCAGCATTCCTAACTTGTTCAATAGGAAATTAATTTTTATTTCATCCAAGGGTTTGGTGAACAAGTAGGCAATTTGATTTTCAGTGTTTACGAAATGCATTTCTATGGTACCTTCTTCAACATGGCATTTTATAAAATGATACCGCATGTCTATGTGTTTATCACGAGAGTGTTGTACAAGGTTACCAGTGATGGATATTGCGCTCATGGAGTCGCAATAGAATGGAATTTGTTCAACTTGACGCCATAGTCTCGGACTTGAGTGCGCATGAAGAAAATTTATGAGTAGCAGCTTGCAGTGACGACGTATTCGACCTCTGTGATGGACGTTGAAAGACTGTATTGTTTCTTGGATGCCCAACTTACCAACTTGTCTCCGAGGAATTGTATATGCCCTAACGTGCTTGTTCTGTCGTCTTTACAACCTGCATGATCTGCATCTGAATAGGCAGTTAGTTCAAAACTGGTTCCCTTTGGATACAAGAGATCAATATCAGGTGTTCCTTTTAAGTAAGGAAATATGTGTTTAACGGCAGCCAAGTGTGACTCTTTAGGATCAGCCTGAAAACGAGCACACAGTCATGTAGAAAACATTATGTCTGGTCTCCTTGCAGTGAAGTAGAGCAAGGAACTGATCATTCCTTGATAATCCGTTATATCAATGTCCTTTCCTATGGGATGTGCATCATGCTTTGAGGAGATTGACATGCCGGTTTTCATAGACAAGCAAATTTTCATCTTAAATCTCTTTAGAAGATCATGGATGTACTTAGACTGATTTATGAGTATCCCGTCAGGAAGTTGTTTGACTTGTAATATGAGGATTAATTCATTTCCCCCCATCATACTCATTTCGAATCTTGAGGCCATTAGTTTTGAAAATTCTTCACAAAGTGAAAGTTTTGTAATACCGAATATAATGTCATCCTAGACATATTTGTACGAGAAGGATATCAATACCTTTATGTTTCATGAAGAGAGTTGTGACAACCATAAATTTAGACATTCCAGGATCGAGAACGAATTTGGTTAAGCTATCATACTAGGGCAGAGGTGCTTCTTTTAAACCACATAGGACTTTATCGAGAATAGACAAATGAAAGTCTATACTCATCAACAAAATCATCATGTAGTTCCACGTACGCTACCTCCTTTTAGGATTCCGATGAGAAATGCTATCTTTATGTCTGTTTGATAAAATGGTTAAATCCTTGTGTTTTGCGTATGCCAGGAAGATGCGGATTGCTTCAAGTCTGGCTACGGCGGCGAATGTCTCATCGTAGTCAATTCTCTCCTGTTGTTGGTATCCTTAAGCAACTTACTGTGCTTTGTTGCGGATGACAACTCCATTCTCGTGTCATTTGTTCTTTAAAATCCACTTGGTGTCGATTATCAGTGTCTTCCAGCTAGTGTTCGTCTTTGGCAAACAGAGCTTTGCCTACATTGCGTTGTTTCACCAGGCTGTACTTCGTCTTGTAGGACTGTTCATTCTTCTGCTTTGGGAGGCATCATTCTCGGGCAAAATGTATTGTCTTGTCATAGTTGAAGAATTATTTTTCCTCTTTCTAATTAGTCTTTTTCTCATCAGTCTTAGATGGTCCAGCTGATTCTATCTTGTCGTCAAAATTTTAACTGTTTGATTCCTTGCGGAGTTTGTTTGACTTCTTAGGAAACATTTTATTAAATGCACTTGTGAGGAGTGCAATTTTTCTTTTAAGATTGCTAGCCTCAGACTCAGAGGCTTTGGCTTCAGAGTCGATATTAGAAGAGTCACACATGAGTTATAATTCAGATGAGTATTTATGTTTTTCATCAATTAGTAGGGTTAGAGGATCAGCGACAGTAGGTTCATCAGGATTTGTGGTTTCATGCTTCCCGGAAACTTCTGATTGATAGACTACCAAGCTACTAAAAAGACCATGTATGCTAATGTCATTTATTTCTCTTATTAGCAAACGAATTGCTTCAATTCTAGTTTAAGAGAGTTCATAGATTTCCTATTTAGCTCAATGTGTGATTTCTGAACCCCATTCTTTCTTAGGTCGTTCATTAGGGCGTAGTAGTGGTGATATGTAGTTTCCAGAAGTTCACCATCCTTGGCAGAGAACATGTCATATTTGTTCAATGCGTTTGCCTCTCTTTGCTTTTCATTTCGATCATTGCTTTGCATCTGTCTTTCAATCTCTTCCCACATCTCACGAGCAATCTTAAAACAATTACGTTGATAAATAGTTCATCCTAAAAGCTTGGATGATAAATGAGCATGTAATCATATCAGCTTTCTTATGGTTTACTTATGCAGGTGTGAGAATCACTTTTTATTTGAGTCTAAGACCAGGATCAACGTTGGGTGGAAGATCCTAGTAGATGTTTGTTGGTCCATTATATATTGAGGCAAGGATGTCTTCCGCCAAGTCATGTCGTTTGATGAAGTCATGGAACTGGGATTTCCACAGAGTATATCGTCCTCGGTATAGCATCGGAAGCCTGACATCTGATCCCATAGAAAGCGTGTCTCGATTAATGTTGAATACTTCTTTGTGATCGGGGTTGGTAAGTTCTTAGAACTACTTTTAGCAATAAGCAAAAAAGTGTTAAGTCTCAGAATATTCTATGTGGTGGTCGAAAATTGTAACTCTCGGATGAAGCTTTGTTCGAGAGTTGTAACGTTCGTATGAATGAATACTTTGAAAAATATTAAGTGAGAAGTGAGTGCACATTTATATCTGAGAGTTGTGACTTTCGGATAAAGCAGGAAATAACCTGGACTTAGAAAAGTTTAAGTGCTCTGATGTACTTGTTGTGTGATCCGAGAGTTGTAACTCTCGGATGGGCCTTTGAGAACTTTAGAAAACTTTCAAGTGTTCATAATTTAGTATAATGATCCGAGAGTTGCAACTCTCGGATGGTGCATCAAGGCAATAAACACATAGAAAAAAAGTATGTTCAGATGTTATACCAGTGAGATTCGAAAGTTCTAACTTTCGGATCTCACTATGAATGTCCAACAGGTGATTTTCGAAAAAACTTGAGGATTTTAATAAACAAAGGAAAATCACCAATATAAACAATTTTAAGATAAAAAATCTTTTTTCACGAAGGAATATGGTATCAAACTACATTTAAGCACAAACAGATCCGAAAGATTGATTTGAAGGATCAAACAAGTGTGTTCTCCGAAGAACCCAAAAAACAAGCAAAAACACTCAAAGATTTTATGAAAAAAATATTCAGATTTCTAATAACAGCATAAGTTATGAATATCAGGATGAAATAAGATAAAAAAAACACTTTAAAACCAACCTATAGACTCTGATACCAATTGTAAATCCTATATTGATAAAGCAATCAACAATGTTTTTGCATTCACTAAGAACATGAAGAACAATATGCATATTATATGAAGAACAATATTAATACCTTATAACAATGTTAAACAAAAGATGTAAATCTGATTAATACTCGTACGTACAATAAACCTTAAAGCTATATAATATATAAGCATAGAATTGTACTTGAACTCAAACGCATTAACACATGGGTTGTCTTTTAAGTCTTTGACCCATTTACATCAAAGTTATATTCTTTACGTTTGAGACACAAAACATAGTTTTCAACTATTACAAAATGTACACTGAAACTATCACAAATCTAGATCTAAAAAATTTTCATAAATTAAAGAAAGTATACACTTGATCTCCCGAAAAAGTTTATATTTTATCATTGTTCACCCGTTAAAATCCAAATGGCAACCAATGTTAAATTGGATGCAGATATCTGTGGAAAAACTAATAGCTTACAGAGGTACGATCGGGAGCTTGCTATACTTAACAACTAATATACCTGACATAATTTTTACAACCTGTTATGTGCTAAATTTTAGGCTAACCCCAAAGAATCTATTCTTGCAGCTGTAAAGAGAATATTTAGGTACCTAAAAGGTACAACTGGTTTGGGTCTTTGGTATCCCAAATATTCATGCTTTCACTTAATTGGATACACAGATTCTGACTTTGCAGACTGCTGATTTGACTTTAAAAAGCACAACAGATGGGTGTTAACTCCTTGGTGGAAAGTTGATCAGTTGGTGCAGTAAGAAGCAGAATTATGTTTCTAATTCTAGTACTGAAGCTGAGTACATTGCTGCTGTGGTCGAAATTCTTTGGATGCAACATCAGCTTGAAGATTATGGGCTAGTGTATAAGAAAATTCCTATATTATGTGACAACACAAGTGCCATAGAAGTATCCAACAACCCAGTTTTCCACTCCAGAACAAAGCATATTGAGGTCAGATATCACTTCATAAGGGATCACGTCGAAATGGTAATGTTGAACTATCTTTTGTTCCTACAGAAGATCAACTTGAAGAGATTTTCATCAAACCACTTGATGAAAAAAGGTTTTTAAATCTTCGCTGAAAGTTGGGAATGTTAAACAAAAGTGACTAAGAGTCATCGATGTTCATAGGTTTACATATATGTTCTGCTCATTTCTTGGTAACAACATTGGCATAGAACAGGTTACACAGGTTCTGAACATAACCGTTTCTTAGAAATGAGACACGTTATATATGTAACAAGTTTTAAAAACAAGTTTTTTTTGTCAAACCTGTCATGATGGTCTAATGTTTAACCTGTTCAATCTAAAACCTGTCTTGTACAACTACACGTGTTGTAACCTGCTATTATAATGAACAGGTTTCACAATGAAAACTGTTAAGTATAACTCTACATGTTTCATCATCACGTTACAAATTGT
Organism: Centrapalus pauciflorus; assembly: GCA_020465985.1. Taxonomy (NCBI): domain Eukaryota; kingdom Viridiplantae; phylum Streptophyta; class Magnoliopsida; order Asterales; family Asteraceae; genus Centrapalus; species Centrapalus pauciflorus. Next base: position 170,267 of record JAANYP010001694.1, read on the forward strand.
ACAGTTTTAATACTCTAACACATCTGAGCAACTTTGACAATAACTTTTTATTATCATTCCTTTACACTTATGTTATTCAAATTATGTTTTTATTTAACTTAATTATATTTGGATAATGTGTTTGGTACATGTTTAAGAGATAAGCAAACGGGCCAAGAGGATCTAACAAATGTGCTAATGTGGTTATGGTAATCTTCCGTCAGTCATCACCTGTCATTTCAACCACCTTTTTCTCTCTCCAAAACACTTCAAATTCAAATCCTATAAATATCAACCGTTATTGTTTCATGATCCTCTTTAATATTACAAACCCTGACTTCCATACCTCTTGAACATACTTTACGACCAGAACAATCCTTTGTGCCTTCATCGTTCAACTTCATCAGCACTCTCTCAGATCTCTTCCTCACCTACTGAAATCATTTATCCTCTTGTACCAGTCTTCTTAGGGTCTGATGTTGTATAACACCCATCATTCAAAACCAAACTAGTCTTGAAACCCACCAACTATATTGCCAACTTAAACTTCTCCAAATCATGTGTTGGAAAGGGATATGAACCAATGGTGGATGATTTTATTAAGGCACACCCCATGCACTCTCCAAGGAATGATGCTCCCAGGGTTATGTACCCTGAAATGGTGTATGAGTTCTGGTACACATGTTCCTATGATGCTGATACCAATACCATCAATGGAACCATTCTTAATAACACCAAAGTTGTTAAGATTACACAAGTCACACTGACTGCTGCCCTTCAACTCCTAGTTATGAACAAATATGACAAACCACAACCTGGAGATCAGCACATGTAGGATCCTGTTGAGATGTTGTGGTATCTAAGATTACCGTTCCTAGGAGAACTTTACACAGAAAGGATCTTTCTCCCACCAACAACTATTTGTTTGGTTGTATGGTGATGTGCTTGAGTAGCAAGGTTGGTTCCTTTGACCAACTCACTAGAGATGAGACTTAAATTGCCATCCAGTTCATTTAAGGGTCCACTCTTGTAAGGTCTACCACAGCAAGATCTATCTAGACGCGGATCCGTGAACGAGTGCGGAATCCTCGTTGACGGTTAGATGGACAACTCTCAACCACGAAACACGGAGACTATTAGACGCTGAACGAACGACACACGAACGATCCTACGAACTAATTCTCTCCGAAACGGCACTCACCTAGCTGATAAACTCGAGATCGCCTTAAGCTTAATTCCTCACGAATTCTGCTAAAAGTCTGCTAACGACTCGAGTCTATCCCTAATTATAGACCCTGATTCGAGTCTGATGTGGGCCAAACTCGAATCTGGCCCAAGGCCCATTCGAGTCTGTCCACAAGGACACTCTCGAATCTGGCACATTCGAATCTAAGGTCACATTCGAATCTATCACAGATTCGAATGACTTCCCTTATGCAATTCGAATCTAGCCAAAACACTTAAACACTTAAGTGATGAAACTTATGTTTTTACTTATGCTTGAGTTAATCTTTGACCTATATGTTTGAACTTCTTGTAATGTGTTACATCAAGTTCAAACACACTATCAATAACAGACAAACACATATAAACATATATATCAAAACACTTGTTAAAAACACAATGCAATATCAATTAGACTGCTATCATCACACAGGATGTACCAACAGACTCCCCCTTGACGATAGCTTCTAATAACTCACACATTTGATTTAAGAACTTTGTTTATTTATTGATTCAAAATACTACCAGCATACAAACCTTTCTCGACACATACATTGACTACATTTTCATACTTACTAGCTTCACCATCCATATGTGTGTCACTAGATATCTTACAATTATACAAAATCTGAAGATCTTCTTTAGAGAGGTTTACCAGGTGAAGCGGGTCATAGACTCTAAGAATGACTTTTTCTTCAAAATCTTCCATAACTGCTTCCCCGGTCTCAGTATCGGCATACCACCAATGTAGATTCTGCAAAACATTCTGTGGCATTCGCTTTAGAGGCACCTTCCTCAGACATCTGACTGGTTTGTACTGAATTCTCATCCAAGGTCGGCCGGTAAGAGGATCTATCCTTGAAGGATCTTCCACTCTTTTTCCCATTCTTGGATTCAGACGTACGAATTTTCTGGATCTTCCCTCTTTTCTTATGAATTTCTCTATTAAGTCTGCATAGGGATCATTCCCGATGTTGATCAGATCCTTCCAAGCTAACGCTTTGATCTCGACCTTTGGTAGTGTATTGAAAGCTCTTAGAGTACGCCTTAAGTACTAAAGTCTGTCTTTTCTCTTGATTATAAAAAGCTGCAGTTCTTGATCGAAGAACCAGCTCAATATGCTTCCAGACAACTTTCCTGTACCCGGCACTCGCATTGTTTTCTTAAGCTCTAATTCTTTCTGTTCAGCCCTGAACCATAATTTTCTTTTCTGTTCATTTGAAAGCTCTCTAGCCGGTTCTTCTGTTGATGGCTGAGCATTCAACGCCGCATTAACTATATCTACGTTAACAATATTCTCCCCATCTATCATGTAAGTGTCTGTGATAGGATTCTGCTGTACAACTATTTCGTCAGCTTCATCATCCTCATCAGCTACTACTTCATCATCAGATTGCCAGTCAACTATTTCTTCCGGCACAAACTCACCTTCTTCAAGCTCTTCATCTTCATAATCAAAACCTACATCCATTGGATCATCATCGAGATCCATAAGCGCGTCAATCATCTCACTGATTTCAAAGTCTGTAGGCTGTTTTGATGAACTAGCTTCTCCCATTTCTCCTTCACCTTGACTAGGCTCCCCCTGAACTTGTGTAGCTTTTGCTGCAGAAAAATCTACAGGCTCATTCTCATTGTGTGCACCGGGATCATTGCCTTCATCATCATCCTCTCTACGCTGCACCTCCTGATCCCTACAACTTGTCTCCCCCTTGTGCTTGTATATTTTTCATGAGCTGCTCAAGGAGGGACCTCATTGATCGGATCTCTGAAGACTGATCTGCAATAAAAAATTTTAATTCTGTGTTTTCGTCCCTTACATTCTCCACAATCTTCCTTAATTCGGCATTGTCCTTGTCAAGATTTGCGTTATGCGCCTGGAGCTCGCCGACAGCCTTTGTAAGGGTTAAGATCTGAACATGCTGGAAGTCAACACGTCCCTTGAGTTGCACAAACCTCTGATTTTCAGCATAGGCGGTTGAGGTAGATGGAATGGACTGAATGGGAGAAGGGATGAATGGTGGTGGAATATATGGCTCATGATGCTGAGGTGGCGGTGATGGTGGAGCGGTGGCTTGTGGTTGGGATTGGGTTTGAGACTGTTGGGCTTCAGATTCTGATGTTGACCCTTGCATGAACCGGTGACGCTTGGCCCGCTGCCTAGTCACCAAGGGAGCAACTTCCTCCTCTTCGAAGTCTGAATCTTCAGATTCCATTTCCTCTCTCCTCCTCGATCCTGCTGCTTCATTCACTATCAACCTAGATCCATAGGTTCCGATGTGAATACTGGGATCTGCAGCCACTGATTCAGGAGCTTCAACCTCCAGCTCCTCCATATCATCTGATTCTGAATCGGATGAGGTCAAACCTTTATCCGCCCTCTCTGGCTCATATTCCTCTACATCTCTAAAAACATCATCTTCACCTTCTGGTGGACTGAGCAACTCACCCACTAATGCTGCGGCCACGTCTTCGTTCGCATGGGTTCCTGATGCCCATATTTCTTCTAGTGTTTGCGCGATTTGCTCAGATTCAGGAACTGCACTTGAAGGCCCTGCTTCCTGTGCTTGGGGCTGCTCACTTGTAGAAGGCCTTGATGCCTGGATTTGACTCGCGGCTGGTCTCTGACGGCGTCTTTGAACTCGTGGCTGCTGTTGTTGTTAACGTTGTTGCTGTTGTTGTTGTTGTTGAAACTCAACGACCCCTGCCCAGTTGGCATCTTCCGGGGCGTGAAACTCCCTATCCACAATGGCTCCAAACAATGGACGAGCCACAGGAATAGCCAATCTTCCTCGGTGTGAGGAACAATCAGTGAAAATCCGTTTCTCCATAATATTAACACTCAGAAAATCATTTGACGGCGGCAAGTCTGGCAAGAAATGCCTTATTAGCATCATAATGAACCTTGGGTACAACAAGAATCGTTCTCTTTCTGGAGCCGTAATTTGATGAACGAACTCCGGGAAGAACATCTGTGAAAAGCTGGACTTCCGATTATATACCAATGCAATAACCCCAGATTGGCTCTTTGACACTATGTAATCAAATCCAGCTTTCTTCGGCGCAAAACAGACCATGAATACATGCACCAAGAATCTCCATTGCCCAATCAGGCCACTCTTCATGTATGACGACTTTGCCACATCTAAACTGTATCCCATCCTCAGAAAAGCAGTCTGCCTAATACTTAACGAAAAGTCAATAGGCCCATCTTCTTGTTCCTGAGATCCCAACTGCAGAACCTGACGCAACATGTCTGCAGAAAACAGTAACGGCTGTCCAGCGATTCTAGTTCTTAGAACTGTCGGGGTGACAGTGCAATCAACTTGTAAATGCTCGTAAAACTGCCGTACATATGAAAGAACTATTGGGATGTTATGGTACAGAGCAAAGCTAATCCTAGATTCAGCTAAGAAATCCAATACTTGGCGATAACCCTGCGCCTCAGGGATATTATTGTCGGGATTAAGGACCATATTATGCTTCGGGACAAATGCTCGAACCGCCATTTCTGCAAAATAAACAAAACTGTTAGACTCATTCAAAATCAATAAACTTGTTTAAATTCAAATTTGTTTTATTTTGTACTTGTTTAAGTACAAAATCTAACACAATTAAATTTCTACAAGTTTAATAAAATTTAAATTAACTAAAGTAAATAAAGCACAGATTCGAAGGAAGCAGATTCGAATGTAACAGATTCGAATAAGTCTCTGTTCGAGTCGAATGACTGATTCGAAGTCCCTGAGCTTCTCGAATCTAATGACAGATTCGAGAAAATCCCTATGACCAGATTCGAGAAGCCGACGTCCGTTATTTCAACAAAAACTCAAGATTTTAACCATTTTGAACTTAGCAAATCACATACATTAGTTCAACTAGGTTCTAATCATTGATTTATGCTTTTAATTTGATCTTTTATAGGTCCAAACTTGGTAATTTAGCTAAAACCCTATTTCGACCCATAAAACTTCAAAATTCGATGATTTAGCCTAAAATTGTGTATAAAACTACACAAATCTTGTACAATCCGGTTGATTATACCTAGAAGTATCTGTAGAATCGAAACACCAAGAAAGAGACTCGACAAAATGTCGTGTATGAGAATTACGATAGATTCGAGATTAGATTCGAAATCGCCTTTTAGACTCGAGTGAATAGATTCGAAAACAGTAAGTCTTAAATGACTTCACTGTTGACCTATATATACCACCCACCCTCGATTCTAAGCATAGATTCGAATCTACTGACAGATTCGAAGTCTTACCTCTTCGAGTCTGTCTTAGATTCGAAACCACCAACACTTAGAAAAATTTCGAAAATTTTGAAATAACTTCAACTTTTCCAACCTTTTTCTACTGTATTGTGTAACAAGATAAACTATGCCAACTCCTTTACCCTAAGCTCAGATATTTCACGCAATGTTTATTTTATCCAACTTTGAATGCACCCTTAGTAACTTTTGACCTTTTACCTAAGTAAAAATTAAACTAAACTAAAATGAAATAAACTAAGGTAAAAAATAAAATAAAATAAAATAAAATTTTGACCAAAAATTTAATCTGGACTTAAGCTATAAAAAAAATTTACAAGCTAAGCTAAATACTAAACAACATATTTTTGATGAGTATAGTCTAAGAGAGGTTCAATCAGATAGCGATGTCTGATACTAACTTTCAGTACTTAAACTTTCACACTTAGGAATTTTTGATTCCTTTGATTGTTTGTCGTGACATACCTATTTAGCCGATTGTTGGTATTGTACCCCGTTAAACATTCTACATTTTGGAATATCCCTTGGCCTTTTTATTTATCAGGAAATTATCTTACGTGACCCAGACATAGACATACTTTTATGATCAAGGCACACAGACAAAGATTCTAACTTGTTGGTATTTGCAAACTTTCTTTAAAAGACAAACATCGGACACAGGTTTGTATTTTCATACAACAAAGTGTCTTAGTTCGACTTAAGGTTTATTTTTAAAGTTAGCAGACAAGAGCCGGTGACAGTCTGTACTGACGTACAACAAAGCGACATATCTGCTAACCCGAATCTAAACAGAGACAACAGGGCTGTACTTACGTCAACATAGTTTGCTGTTTTCGACTCTCAGTTTTATATGAGTATTTCTAGTCGCTTTCCATTTTCAGATGTTATTTGATGTTGCCATACATCCCCAGAAAGTTGCAATACCTCATTTAGACTCAAAAGTTTTGTATGTCTTGGTACATAAAAAATTATGACCGTTGGTCGTAACACTAAGTTAAGTGACACGCGTGATTGACGTTTTCATATGATTTTATTAGCCTTGAGATTTCCTATATGTATTATGCCTACCAACACATCAAACTAACTAAAGTATAACACTTAGAATTTAGTTGCATTATGTGTGAAAGCCTAAACACTTAGAGTCTGTAACGACGGTGCTAATTTTCGTCACTTTGAACCTATGTATCTAAGACTTAACTCTTTTTTCTGATATTCTTTTTTTTTGTATTTTTGTAATTTTCTCTCTTTTTTCTTTTGTTTTTCATAAGAAAAGCAGTAAAATAAGCTAACCTACTAACCTACTAAAAATAGAAACTTTCCTAAATTAGCAGACTACTGTAAAGAAAGAAATACTAAGACTCTAAAAGAAAATAAATTACTACTACTAAGGCCAAATTACTCTGGGTTGCGCATTCCATTTAGTTGAATTAAATACTCAAACTGTGACTTATCAAACGCTTTGGTAAATAAATCTGCATTATTATCTTCTGTTGCCAATTTACAGTTTGATTAAGTTCTTTTTCGGCACAATCAGAATAAAGATGATGCCTTATGTCGTATGTGCGTGTTGTTGTGTTTAAAACTGGATGATTAGTTATAGCAATTGTAGATTGATTGTTCTATCCGAATTGGAGTTTGAGTGTAAGCCCAAACACGTAATCCCGCAATTGTTGTTGTATCCACAGAACCTGTGAGCAGCAACTACCAGCAGCAACATACTCGGCCTCGCACGTTGACACGGCTACCGACGTTGGTTTCTTGCATTGCCAGGACACCAGTCTCCCTCCTAGGAACTGACAACCTCCAGTCGTTGATTTGCGCGTCAAGCTGCATCCTCCGTAGTCAGAATCTGTGAACGCCTCCAACTCTAGATCTCCCTCCGCGTGATACCAAATTCCCAGCTTCGGTTTCGACTTGAGGTATCGTAGAATCCGCTTCACAGCTTTCATATGCATCTCCTTCGGATTCGCTTGAAACCTAGCACAAATACACACAGCAAACATAATATCAGGTCTTGAAGCAGTTAAATACATAAGTGACCCAATCATGGCCCGATATAAAGTCGGATCCACATCGGTATCACTTTCAGTACCCGGCCCGAGAGTGTGATTCACTTGAATCGGCGTGCTGAAGTGGGCAGTCAACTTTGTTCCTTCCATCCCGAAACGCTCTAATATGTCATAGACATACTTGGTCTGATGGATAAACATGCCTTCCTTCTTCTGGTCAACTTGTAACCCCAAAAAGAAATTCAACTCCCCCATAGCACTCATCTCGAACTTAGACTTCATCACCTTCTCGAAATCTTTGCACATCTGTTCGTCTGATGATCCAAAAATGATATCATCGACGTACACTTGTACCAAGATAAAGTGATCACCCTTCCTCTTCACAAACAGAGTACTATCTATCCTACCCCTTTCAAAACCATTTTCTAAAAGATGGTTGGATAAAGTCTCATACCACGCCCTAGGTGCCTGATGTTATCCATAAGGAGCCTTATCTAAGCGATATACTCTATCAGGATATTTTGGATCTGTAAATTCGGGCGGTTGTTCTACATACACCAACTCCTTCACTTTCCCATACAGGAAAGCACTCTTAACATCTAGTTGATATACCTTAAAGCCTTTGAAGGAGGCAAACGCTAGAAACAACCTAATGGCTTCCAGCCTTGCTACTGGTGCAAAAACCTCGTTGTAATCGATTCCCTCCTCTTGGTTGAAACCCTTTACTACTAACCTCGCCTTGTTGCGCGTGACTATACCCCGATCGTCTCTTTTGCACTTAAAAACCCATTTGGTTCCTATGGCAATCTCCCCTCGAGGTAACAGAACTAACTCCCACACTTCTAGTTTCCTAAACTGCGAAAGTTCTTCCTGCATCGCTTCAACCCAGGAGTTATCCTTAAGTGCCATTTGCACATTTTTAGGCTCTACTTGCGATATGAAACATGAGTAGAGACATGTGTGATATGCCTCGGAGTCGTTTATCATCGACAACAACACTGTGTTGTTATTTACACTACTCCCAGTCTTCACACCCTCATTCGGATTTCCTATGATGCTTTCTATTGGATGGTTCTTGTTAATCCTAGAGGTCTCTATTTCATCAACCCTTAGAATATCTCCTAAGTTGGATCCTATTTCACCTAATGGGGGAACAGGCTCAGCTTCTATATTTTCCTCCTCACGGACGTTTTCCTCAGAGTTGGAACTCGATGCTTGAGACTGATTCTCAGTTGTAGGTGCTTCTTGATCAGCAACTTCTGGAGATCTATCTACAGTCGCAGTAGGCTCGGATGTAGATTCGAACGTGGTCCTCGGAAAGATTTGGCCATCATCGTTCAGATGCAACGTCGCCATGTCCTTCTCGATTGTACCTGCATTATCATCCAAGGGAATGTTAATTGACTCAAATAACTTATCAGAGTCAAATATCCATTCCGGACCAGTTTGGGGTTCATGTGTATAACTTGTAACTTCAATATTATACACAATCTCCACAGTACCAGTTGTTTTGTTAAACACCCGTTTGTTTGGTGAGTTTGGCACATAACCTAGGAAGTATCCTTCGTCAGCCTTTTCACCAAACTTTGGTTGATGTTTTGTTCTTAAAAGAGTGCATGGTACTCCAAACGGTTCGAATCCAGTTAAGTTAGGTGGCCGTTTATTCAAAATTTCATAGCATGTTTTGTTCAAAGATTTGACTGTAAGGACTCGGTTTAAAATATGGCACGCGGTATTCACTGCCTCCCCCCAAAACATGGTAGGAAGCTTTGAATCTGAAAGCATAGTCCTTGCAGCATCAATCAATGTTCTATTCTTACGTTCGGCCACCCCATTCTGTTGAGGTTCATATGGTGCACTGAATTGATGCACTATGCCCTTTGATAGGCAATATACACCAATTACAGTGTTTTTGAATTCAGTCCCATTATCACTACGAATATGTTTAACCCTAGTTCCGTATGAGTTCTCCACTTGGTCCAAGAACCCGATGAGCTTTGCAGCCGTCTCGTCCTTCGTACCTAAAAAGAAAACCCAAGAAAAATGTGAGTAATCGTCAGTGATAACTAAGCAGTACCAACTACCTCCGATACTCCTTTTGTTGATTGGGCCGAAAAGGTCCATATGCAACAAATCGAATGTTGAGACTATGAAATTCTGCTTCTTGGACTTGTGTGTCTTCTTATGCTGTTTGCCCTTCATGAAAGGTAGACACTTGTCTTCGAACTGAAAACTTTTCATGGGCACACCCTGCACCAGTCCATTTTTCGTTATGTAATTCATCTTTCTCAGGTGCAGGTGAGCCATGCGTCTGTGCCACAGTACTGATTCCGTCTCTGATGCTTTGGATAGTAGACAGATTGGCCCCATCGAAGTCTTCGGCTTGTTCATATCCAACATGTATAAGTCGTTCTTCCTTGGCGCCCGCATCAATACCCATTCTTCAGGAATTTTGAATCCCGGCTTTAGCACTAACGCCTCAGTGTCAGTAAATAACACCGAGTTCTTCTTATCACAGATTTGAGATACACTATTGAGATTATGAACCAGTTTATCAACGTGATAAACTTGGTCCAATTTTATTGTCCCATTAGTGACCATTCCGGTACCCGTGATATTTCCACCCTTGTTACCAGCTAATGATACGAATCCCCTATTACCTCCCTTGAAGTCTGTGAGAAGACTTCTTTCCCCCGTCATGTGCCTGGAGCAACCACTGTCGACGAACCACTTGTTGTTTGGACCTGCAGTTATCTCCTGCACATGAAAGAAAAGAGGTTAGTTATCACGGGGAACCCAAGCCATGACTGACTTGGTAATACCATTCTCGTCCACATACGTGAACTCTTTCAAATACCCATCTCGCCTTTCAGGTGACTTGGGCCTTTGAACTGGGTTCTGTTGTGGTGCCGAGTGATTTAAGTTCACTCTTTGCCTTGGTGTAGGCATTTGTTGTGGAGCTCTAGAATAATTCCTATTATATGCCATTTCTGACTGTGATCCCTGAGCTCTTACCGCTGGATACTGTCTAACTAGACTATGTGACCTAACTGGAGTATGTGACCTGCTAGGTGTGGTGCTCCTATAGACTTGTTGAGGTGCTGACCTAGATTGATTATTGACACGATTCGGTGAATTTGTCCTAATCACTTCCTTTGGTCCAACCTTAACCGGTGTGTTTTTCACAACTTGTTTGGGTGCGGCCTGCACAGTTTTCTCGGTAGGTTGAGAACCACTGCTGCTTGCCACACTGGGTGAGGGCTTAACAGGTGTTGGGTTCACTGTCTTAGGGGTAACATCGGCTTTCCTAAGTGGACAGTGAGAAGCAACATGCCCCTTCTCGTGACATCTAAAGCAAGACATCTTATCTATGGACTTTTTGTGTGTTCCCTTAGATCTAGGTGTCTCACTAATGTCTATCTCCTTTGGTACATCTACTGTGTCTGCCTCGTCGACCTGGTCAGCCCATGAAATTTTCTGTTTCCTGCAGGTGTTTCACTGGAGGAAGACACAAATTTCACTTTCTTGACCTTGACGGTTGAGTCAGCTACCTTAGGTGTATTGTCAACTATAGGCTCTGGTGATGGTTCAGGTAGGTCCTCTAAGTCTACTGACCTGTCAGTTTTATCCTGAGGCTGAGGCACATAGTTCGCATTGAAAGGTGGAGGAATTTCGTGAAAACCTAGACCTACTGGCTTCTTGGACTGTCTTTGGGCATCTAAGACTTTCCCTAGATTTAAGCTCGAATTCCTAAACTTTTCCAGCTTGCTATTTGCCTCTGCTACCTTAACCTTGGTCTCTGCTAGCTCTATATCCTTGTCTTTAAGACTCTTTGTTAAGGCCTCTACGTGCTCATACATAAGTTCTATCCTAACACACTGCTCACTGAGTTTGTCTTTTAGAACTACTACGTCCTGAGCATCAGCCTTAAGCTTTTCTTTTAAATCTTGCTTTATATCATTTAGGCTAGCATTTTCAATTTTTAAGTTTTCATTTTGAGCAGTTATGGTCTTCTGTGAGTCTAAGATTAGATTTAACCTATCGTTAGAACTAACACATAAAGCACATAAATCACGAAATAGAGAATAAGACAGACTAACCTTTGAGTTATCAGATTCCACGTTGGCCATCTGAGCAGCAAACTCCAGCACTGTCTGATCATTCGCCTTTTCAACCCACATCGGACTGCTGTCCCGTGCAGTCTGCTCATCCCCATCACATCCAGTTTCTATGACTTCAGCCATGAAGGCTCTAGCATTCGATTCTGGATGTGAACTCCAATCATACGTACCATCTAGCTGTCGATCGGAAGTGACGTTCGATAATAGACCAGCTAGATTGGCTTGACCAGATGAGGAACTCGGAAGGTATCGTTGTTGGGACTGATTTTGGAATTGTCCCTGATGTTGGCTCTGCCCCTGGTATGTCTCTACCTTTGGCCTCTGGCACTCCCTGGCGAAGTGTCCTAGTCCTTGACAGTTATAGCATTTCACCTTGGACTTATCAAACCCGATCCCCTTGTTATTCATCTGCAAATTCCTTCCAGTTCTCTTAATGAATCTTTTAACCCTCTGGGTCACCATGGCCAGTTGCCACTTAAGATCCATTTCCTCTAAGTCATCAGGGTCAACCTGATCGTAATCTTCGTCCCATAGAGCAGGATCGTTAATTTTCCCTTGAACACAATTTCCGTATGCGGCCACAAAAGAAGCAAGTAGATTCAGATGCTCTTCCGCTGACTTTGCGCTCATGGGCATCTTCGAATAGCTCTGACTTGGCGATGCCTGTTGGACTTGAGGTTGCTGTTCTTCCGATCTTCCTAATCCTAAGAACGCGCGATTCAATGAGTCTTCAGACTCTGCTGGTGATGACGTTTCTCCGGTGAAAAACGTTGTAGCAGTCTTCGGATCGGCTGTCACTGAAGATTTAGTTGTCTTTCAAAAATACATTGCTGGATTCTGGACTTGCTCGTAATCAGTCTCGGCCTTAATTAACTCGAAGTGATATGCCCTCAACGTTCCCACAATGTCATCAAGAGATTGAGTATAGTATTTGTCCTCATTCAGCTTAATCATTGCCACGTACATAGCCTATTTGGCTGGTAGGGCATCAAGAAGCTTGTTGTTTTTGTCAGTGTCCGAATACTCAATTCCATGACTTTCAAGTTCCGTTATCAGATGATAGAACCTCGTGATAATATCATCCAGCAGTTCATCCTTAATTGCCTTGAAAATCGCAAACTGTTGTTTCAACAGCTCTGTACGCTTTCTACGCACCCGAGGATTACCCTCACACCTTTTCTCAAGAGACTCCCAAAGTTCCTTCGACGTCCTTTGACTCCGAAATGTGTGCAGTATATCCTGAGGTAAAGCCATACGGATTATGGAGAAAGCTTTGTTTTCAGCTTCAAATAATTTCTTGTCATCCTCCTTCATCATCTGGTATGACAAGACCTTTTAACGGCCTTCAACTTCAGATACCGGTGGAATATACCCTTCATCTATGCACACCCACATGCGCATATCGTTGAAACGTACGAAATCGGTAAATCGGTCCTTCCACCAGTAATAATCCTCGACCTTCATCAGCTTAGGCGGGGCGTTTGCTTTCCCAACCTCGTGGTCCATTTCTAAGAATTTCTGAAGATTTGACATCTTTTCTAAAGAAATTGAATTTGAACTTAATTAATTTAATTCGAAACTGATTTAGACTAACCTTTTCGAATCTAGGTAGATTCGAAACTAATTAAGGGTAAATCTTTTAGGATTAAATTTGATTAAGTTTTAAAATTCAATTAGATTCGAAATTATGTCAGATTCGAGATATCCTTAGAGTCGATGGTCCTTAGATTCGAAGATCAGCAAACTCGAAATTCAGCAGATTCGAAACAACAGAGACTATTAGACGCTGATCCGTGAACGAGTGCGGAATGCTCGTTGACGGTTAGACGGACAACTCTCAACCACGAAACACGGAGACTATTAGACGCTGAACGAACGACACACGAACGATCCTACGAGCTAATTCTCTCTGAAACGGCACTCACCTAGCTGATAAACTCGATATCGCCTTAAGCTTAATTCCTCACGAATTCTGCTAAAAGTCTGCTAATGACTCGAGTCTATCCCTAATTATAGACCCTGATTCGAGTCTGATGTGGGCCAAACTCGAATCTGGCCCAAGGCCCATTCGAGTCTGTCCACAAGGACACTCTCGAATCTGGCACATTCGAATCTATCACAGATTCGAATGTCTTCCCTTATGCAATTCGAATCTAGCCAAAACACTTAAACACTTAAGTGATGAAACTTATGTTTTTACTTATGCTTGAGTTAATCTTTGACCTATATGTTTGAACTTCTTGTAATGTGTTACATCAAGTTCAAACACACTATCAATAACAAACAAACACATATAAACATATATATCAAAACACTTGTTAAAAACACAATGCAATATCAATTAGACTGCTATCGTCACACAGGATGTACCAACAACTCTTAACATGGAAAATTGGATTTTTGATATTCTGTGCTCCTTTAGGGAACCAGAAACAAGGTCAGCATCTGTAAGGTAGCCACAATTCTTAAGTTTCATTTTATAGGATCTTTGTGGTGAAGCACCATACTACTCTCAACCTCTCATGGATTGAGTTGTCTTTGCAGTCATGAGGAATAAAGTTTTCCATACAGTTATTAGTGTCAAAGATCCTCCTCTCGCTACTCCTATGATGAGCCTGTTGGGTTTGATGGAAGGACCACTAGCAATGTTGGTGGATCCAGTTGTTGCTCTTGCTCCAAAATCCAAATTATTAGGCAAGCGGGCAAAAAGTGCCCTAAAGCCTGGTAAGGAAGGGCCTGTCACCAAGAAGGCCGGAAGATTCAAGTCTGGTCCATCAGGGTCAGTGCTTGAGGGTATTCTGGACACCTCCAAATTAGGTCAACTTACTTTTGCACAAGCTATATAACTTCATTCCAATGTGCAACTTACATCACAATTTTTATCAACTCCACTAGGTTCCAGCACATCAACAGCCCGTTCCTCCTCTACTCAATCAAAGCAATCCACCCATACTCCATCATCTCCTAATGATCTTTCTTTGAAGGAACATCTTACTGTGCTGTTCAGAAAAGTTTATTCTTTTGACAATTCTGTGTCCACCCTGCCTTCCACTTTCGCAGACTCCATGATTGCACAACTTACAGGATTTCTTTATATGTTCAAGTCATCCTTTCCATAGCATACTCCTTAACCTAACCATACTCCATAAATGTTTGCACTCACTGTACAGTTGCCACAACTATCCTCCTCTCTCACTTCCCTTCTTACTCATCAACAAGATTATGTGTCAATAATGACAGTTATGGCTTAGTAGCTGTCCAGGAATTGTTGAAATCTATTCCATCTCCCTTCCCTCAACCTTCACCTCTTTAAAGACCTTGGTGGTATCCGTGTCAAACTTACTGGCATCTAGCTTGGAGGATGTGCAAGAAACTCTTAACACTACTCTTGCAAAGCATAAGAGTCTCATATTTAGTGATGATGACAAGGCTGTTCTTTTTGTTCTGACAGCCACTTCCACATCACAATCCACCTCTCTTGACCAAATTGTTACCTACTTATATGAGGTTATGAAACATCCTCACTTTTTACCGACATATAAACTCCAGGATTACATGCAAACCCAATATATAAAATACACATTTATTGTTTCAAACATAGAACAAGTGTGTATGTACATCATCACTAAAGCACAGAATATTTATAAGTCTAGAGGGTCATGATCTAACTATTACAACATAATTGTTTGAACAACGTCACTTGTACCCAATCCCTAAAGATTGGATGATAACCAAGGAAGAAGGTCCAGCGATATCTTTACGTTTGCCTGAATATATTTTAATTCAACGGTAAGCAATAAGCTTAGTGAGTTAACAGATTAAATATTCAACAAATATTTCTTTACAAACAAAAATGAATACGGGAAATGTCTGCCACTTCGTGCGGAGGGCACGGATGACAAGTTTTCATCATGCTGGGAAGCATAAGTCTCCATGGCAATTTAATCATCGATCGGGGATGTGTAACCTGGCTGGAATGAGTATATGGGATGATCAGTCCCCGAAAGTGGCCTGCTATCAACCTCAACCCAGGTCACACCGGATTATGAATCTATTATCATGTCGGATCATGTAATAAAGGGTGCACTTTCAAATGAACGTAGGCTCCATGTTTATAACATGTCAAGTATGAGGGTGCATCAATAACTATAAATCATATAAGAGTGCCAAATGATATTCTATGAGCAATAAGAACATGTCAATAAGTATGTGAATGCAAAGTCAATAAATGTTTGAATAATAATCTGTCACTCACACTGGTTTTACATAGCAAGGATGTTCTGGAAGGATAAATGTTGGGAATTAATATTTGTTTATGAAAGTAATAGTCTAGGGGTCATTTTGTAATTTCTATATACTTTGTAAATGTATATAAATAAAATGTTCGGGTACTGTAGTTAACAACTTTGCACGGGATATTTATTTGGTACGGACAAGTCACCGAGGGTTCAGTGCATTTATTCCAACGAACTCGTATGTAATTCTTTCTCTAGAATATAATCTGTTAGGAATAAATATTAAATAGAGATGAAAACAATTATAGTGTAAATGTTCAGGGTCAATATTGTAAATACTCAATATTATAGGGGTTGTTTGAGTAAATACACAATGCTTGTGTATCGTGTATAACTAGGAGTGTAGTATACATTTAAGGGAAGTAATTGTAACACTTGATAGATACGCATATGTTGATACAGAGAGAGAGAGAGAGAGAGAGAAAAGTGTCTAGCAAGAAAGCTCAAGAACATTGTAATACCTTTTCTCTCAATTAATCATTCAATATTATGTGTAGAGATAATTGTTCATATGATTGTGTTTAAATGTGTATGATTTGCATGAAATATGAATTCACAATTGGTATCAGAGCATAATATGGCTAAGATTGAATGAATTTTGATTCTGAATTTTGAAAATTCACGAACACTTTTACATTCGGTTTAACAAAAATCAGAAAAATAATTTTGGTTTTATATTGAGTGGATGATTTGATCTAATATTTGGATCGAATGAGCATTTTTTTAAGGACGAATCTGTTGATATAAGTCTCGGATTTTAATTCAAAACACACAGATTTTAATTGTAATTTTTTTAATTTTTTTGAAAAATCGTGTTCTTACTGGTTTTTGTCAAAATACGAGTGTTTAATCTTAAATTGGTCAAAAACACTTCCCAAAAAGTGTTTGTGTGTGAAAACCGATCACTCAACATTAATTTGGGATCAATTGGTGCATTTTTTGTAGAAAAATTTTGATTTTAAACTTGATTTTCATCAGTTCATGTTCAAAGTCAGGCAACACTGGATTCATAGTTTTGACCGAGTTTCAAAGTGTATCATTCGAGTTTGATTAGCTTTAATCAAGTTTTAAGGTTTCATTGACCGAGTTTTATCCTAGACTGATCGAGTTATATGCTTTGTTGACCGAGTTTGATCAGAGTGTCAATCTAGTTTCACAGAGAGTCATCCGAGTTTCATTGTTCATCATCCGAGTTTCATATAGATAGAGTAATTCGAGTTGGATTACAAGTTAATTCGAGTTTTATTCAATTCACATTCGAGTTGAATCAAGCTTATTCGAGTTTCATTCTATTTCAATCGAGTTTGATAGTGTTTCAATCGAGTTTCACACTGAACCATCCGAGTTTAATTCTTTATCATTCGAGTTTCGTTACTCTTCATTCAAGTTTCATTATACTTTTGACTGTTTGACCTTAGCTGCTTAAATTGGCCATAACTTTTGACTGGAACATAGTTAGAAGGCTTACCATACGTCAAATCGAAGCTTGAACAAAGATCTACGATTTCTGGAACTGGCAAATGGTAAATTTTCGAGGCCCAATTCCACTCTAGAAAAAAGTTACGGGCAATTTTCTATAGAAAAGTTGAAATTTCAACGTCAAAAAGTCAACTCAGAGCTCATTTTTCACAAGTTATCATTTACAGATATAGTTTTCAAATTTTATAAGATGTCAGTCATTTTTCCATAAAATGTCTTGGAAATTCAATTTCAAGCAATTCAATAAGTTTCAAGCTAACTTGATGGCCAAAGATATACAAATTCAAGAACTCAAAGCTACAGCTAATGTTTATCAAGAGAGAAACAAGTTGATCAGGAAGTGGTTCTTAAACTTACAGAAGATTTATCCGGTGCTGAAAATCAAGTTTAAGTGTTGACTAATGAAAGTGTTGAACTCTTAACAAAATTAAATTCTGCTAAATGTGACATAAATGTTTTCATTCCTGAAAAGGAAAAACTAAACTCTAAGAGTTGTGCTCATCAATTGAAAATATCTGAATTACTTAAAGAACTTGATGAGCTGAAACAACAAAATTTTCAGACTGCAACTCAACTTAAATATATTTTGCCTAAAAGAACTGAGCTTCATAAAAAATTTAAAGATCTTGAAGAATTACTTTCCAAGACAAATCAGACTGATCAAAATTATGTTTTAAATAAATCTGAATAAATTTTTGCTCTTGAAAAAGAGTTGTCATTGACTAAAGATTCTCTTTAGAAGGAAAGACATGAGTTCATACTGAAAGAACAAGATTTTAAAACAAAATCTAAGTTGTTTGAAGATGAAAGAAAGATGTTCTTAATTAGAACAATCTTTTAAAACTGATTTCCAATCATTTGATGATGACATAAAGTCTTATTTGTTCATTATTAAGGGATTAGAAGATCAGATGTTTCATCTTACCAAACAAATTAATGATTCTCATTCTTCAAAAGAATCAAAGGTTAAGATTCCTTCAGTTTGTTTAAAATCCGAAGTTGATCATTCTGATTTATCTACAGAAAGTGAAAAGAATCCAACTGAATTTTCAAAATTTGATTCTTCTTCAGATCTTAAACTTAAATATCTTTTAACGATACACAAAGGCAAAGGTAAAGTTGTTGAACAAGTTCCGGTAAAGATTTACATTGGTGAATCGTTAAAGTTAAATTTTCTTAAATTTCTGGAAATACTGGTTATTCTTCATAGAAAACAATTTCACAGGAAAACACCCAGAAACAGGCTAGAATCGGACAGTTATTCATAAAGAAGAGTTTGCAAAAGTCTGATCATACAAGTTTCTTTAGAAATTCGGATAATCAATTGTGAAATACTCAAAGAAATTTGTTATCTGCTTTTGAAAGAGAAGCTGATTGTTGTAGTCTGCATTGGGTACCTAAACCAGAGTACAAGTGGGTACCAAAACCCATTTTGAAATGGGTACCCAAAAGTGATAACAAGTCTAGATCCAAATCTGTTTGGATACCAAAGACATCTTTAATTTGTGCAGATTATAGGCTTTTGAATACCTCAGATTAAGACTCGTGCTTCAACTCAAAATGGTTTCCTATCATTTCAGATAAGAACCCAAGCTTCAGTTTCAGATGGCTCTTGATTACTTCAGATCAAAACTCGAACTTCATCTCAATAGGCTTTTACTCTCTATAGAGTAGATACTAGTTTGGTTTTTAGTTAATTCAGACAAGAATACGGACTTCAATGGTAACGGTTTTTAGTTATTTCAGATTAAAACCCATTCTTCATCGGAGATGGTTTTTATATTTCTCAGTACAGAATCAGAGCTAAAGACTTTCTGTTACTTCAAACTGAAACCCGAGCTTTCGCGACATATGGCTTCCAATCACCTCTGATTAAAACCCGAGTCTGAGAGACAAATCTTACTGGAATTCGCATCAGATTTCAACTCCGAAGCTGATATTGACAAAGAGGGAGTTTTATTATCATAATTTTTTGCTCCTATTTTACTTTCCATGATTTGACTAATTTTTTATGCTAATTTCCAGGGGGAGTTTCAAATACTTTGACGATGACATTTTTAAAACACTGTGTGTGATTTTTCACGAAAATATTTGATACACACCTACAAGAATTTTTGAGCTGAAAAGAAAAATTTTTCTGATTCTCTGAATCTATCATTGAGATTAATTGATCTAATCTCTTTGTTTTTCATAACTTCATTTCTTCTAAGATTCTCTTTATTATAACTCTTCCAATTCATACTGGATTCTCCCATAATTTTCAATGAGCTAATTCTATCATGAAAATCTGATTCATTTCATATCATATGACAGATTTTGCATCATCATCCCCCAAATTCATTCTGGATTTCATCTCCCAATTCATCCGAGCTGTAAATTCTAATCATTCTTTGTATGATATCACATGAGCTGAAATGCTAAAGATATTTTTTGCGGACTCCGATTATGCATCTAACTGTGTGATGGCATAAATATCGCTTCTATGGTCTTCCAGAACCGGAAGACCTACCCAAGGAGCAAACCAACTATAGTTTTTGTGGGTGAGGGTTCTTCAGGTTTATTAGTTGAGAAATGTCGAGCAGAGGTAAAATATAAATGAGAGGCATAAATTGAAAGGAGACGGTGGTGCATCACTACATGCTTTTAAAGCTAATTGATTTTAATTCTGAAAAGTGAGCCGTAGGGAGCTAAGTTGAAAAATGCTGAGAGCTGAGAGTTGAGAAAGGATTTGAAGAAAAGAAAATCCTACCTACACTGTGTCTGCTGGGTAAACCACATAATCTATGAAGCCCTATGAGACTTGATATTGAAAAAGACGTCACGGACCCAGTGACGCATGCACTTAACCCCACCAATTACTCAGTTATCTCTCAAAAGATTTCTGTTTCAATAATCACGGAGATAAAACACATTACTATCGATATATCATTTGGATATTATTTATATTGAAACAAGGAAGACATTTGCTCTAGTCTCCGACTTCATTTGATGCACATTATGTCTAGAGATGAATATATACACTTTTAGGACACATCGAGTCTAACAGTCTGCGTGACTATAAATTGCTAGTCGAAAGTGACTACGCCGGAACAAATAAGAGTGATTCTTTCATGTTAAAGGATTTCACGATAACTATTTTGAAATCCTACCAGTGTTAACATCACGCCAGTGCTGAACGTAGGTCACATAGATTTAGTCTATTGTGCAAACATGATTCCTATGTGGACCTGGACTTGTTATTTTACAAAATGAATTTGTTTCATTTTTCTCAAAGTTGAAAAGCTTTGTTTTCTTTGTAAATACAGAGTATTCATTGAGGGGGAGTGACAAATTTGTTCTGTATAGGGGGAGAGGATATCAGTTTGAGGGGGAGATGTCAGTTTTGTAAAATTTCTGTATTGTAATTGTTGTTGTATTTCTTCTACTGTAATTTCATTTCATTTCATTGCATTCATGTCTCTGTAGATTTTGCATGATGTTCATTGTTTTTATGCTCATCATGAGGGGGAGAAAAGTTGAATTTCATAGACAACTGTTGAGTAGTTTTAAGACAACTGAAGTCAATTACAACAACATCTCAAGAGAATTGCTC
This sequence comes from Centrapalus pauciflorus, assembly GCA_020465985.1. Taxonomy (NCBI): domain Eukaryota; kingdom Viridiplantae; phylum Streptophyta; class Magnoliopsida; order Asterales; family Asteraceae; genus Centrapalus; species Centrapalus pauciflorus. The sequence goes on from JAANYP010001694.1 coordinate 191,239, forward strand.
AAGTGAGAGAATCGAAAGCTATTGATGATTCAAGGGGTGTGTGCTTACAAGAAAAGAGAAGATCAGAGAAGAAGAGATGTGAAGATCAGAGAGAGACAAGTTAAGAAAAGAAGAAGATTCAGATTTCAAAGAAAAGAAGAAGATTCAATAAAAGAATCAACCTGAAATGAACTTTAGTCAGGAAAAAAATTGAGTTCATATCTAAAGGGAAGATTGTTGGGTACAAGATTTTGTAGAGGTGAAATTAATTTTACATGTAATAATTGCTTTCATCTCTAAGGGGTAGATTGTTATGAATAAATATTAAATAGAGATGAAAACAACTATAGTGTAAATGTTCAGGGTCAATATTGTAAATACTCAATATTATAGGGATTGTTTGTGTAAATACACAATACTTGTGTAATGTCTATAAATAGGAGTGTAGTACACATTTAAGGGAAGTAATTGTAACAGTTGATAGATACGCATCTGTTGATAGAGAGAGAGAGAGAGAGAAAAGTGTCAAGCAAGAAAGCTCAAGAACATTGTAATATCTTTTCTCTCTATTAATCATTCAATATTATGTGTTCAGATAATTGCTCATATGATTGTGTTTAAATGTGTATGAATTGCATGAAATATTCGGCTATTTATTGTCTCAATTGTTGTTCTTTTTTCTTAGATCTATATTTGTTTTTGTTGATTCTGAAATATCAATTGGTATCAGATCCAAATATGACTAATTTTTAGTGGTTTTTGAATCTAAAAAAGTTTTTGGTCGAACCACTGTTACACTCATATTTTTTCAAAAATATGAAAATCATTGAGGGTTTTTGAATTAGTGGATGTTTTCAATTGGATTTTGGATCGAAGGACTATTTTTAGAAGACGAACTGATTGAGATTAATATCAAATTTTAACTCAAAACACACAAAAAATAATTTGAGATTTATAGATTTTTCAAAAACCTTTGTGTTCTTACTGATTTTGCCAAATTTTGGAGTTTTGATCTGAAATTAGGCAAAGTTTTCTTTCAAAAAGTGTTTGTAAGTGAAAACCGCACTCACGACATTAATTTGGGATCAATTGGTGCATTTTTTTCTTGAAAATTATGATTTTAAACTTGGTTTTTAAAAAAGTTTCTTTTAAAACTCGGGCAAAACTAAGTTTTAGTTTTCTCCGAGTTTTACTTAGTGTTGATCGAGTTTAATCTTTGTTTTGACCAAGTTTGATCAAAGAGTTGACCGGGTTTGATCACTCTTTGACCGAGTTTGTTCAAACATTGATCAAGTTTGATCAAAACTTCATTCGAGTTTGATTACTTAGAATTAGAGTTTGTTTAATCACACTTCGAGTTTGTTTACAGTTCATTCGAGTTTGATCAGAAGTTTTCAAGTTCTTTCATTATTCATTCGAGTTCAATTCCATTTCAATCGAGTTTATCACTTCATTAATCAAGATTTTTGATTCATTATTCGAGTTTCATCATTCATTACCCGAGTTTGATCCTTCAATATTCGAGTTTGATACTTTGTTGTTCGAGTTTGGTCATTCCTAATTCGAGTTTGATCCTTCACTGTTCGAGTTTGGTCATTCTTAATTCTAGTTTGATCCTTCACTGTTTGAGTTTGGTCCTTCATTCTTCGAGTTTGATCAAATACATTTCAAGTTTCATTCACTTGTTATCAGTTTTCAATCAGAAATCACTCATCATTCCATAACAAGATCTTGGAAGATTCAGTATCAACAATTTACAATGTCAAAGGACGCACTAGCCATGGGTTCCGAAACCAAACGTCCAATCCTATACAGAGAAGAGTATGTTCAATGGAGGGAAACATTTCTAGAGTTCATAAGCTTTCATGATTTATCTGAGGAGATGTTGACTTCACTGATGGAAGGTCCAGCAAGATTTTTTGTAACAATCCCAGCAGTACCAAACGACAATCCTCCAATAAATGAGAGAACATAGGAGGTTACATTTGCTAAAATGACAAAAGCTTCGAAAAAAAGGAAGTTAGGAGATAAAACAACCCGAAAACTCTTGCAAATATGAATTCCAAATGATATATACATAAGTCTGACAAACACAACCACATCCAAATCCATCTGGGATGAGGTGTGCAAGTTGATGAGAGGCTCAGACAAAGCTACTACAAACAGAGCAAGAAACAATTTGATGACATTTGAGAACTTTAGAGCAAGAGAAGGGGAGTTATTAGAGACTACATATTTGAGATCTGTTAACCTCGTAAGTGAAATGAAATGAAACAGGGTAACAAAGTCAAATTTTGACAACAACGTCAAATTTCTGAATGTTCTCAACCTGTAGTGGGATAATACAGCATGATAGTCCAACAAACAAAGGAGATAGATGACATGGATTTTCACATGGTACTTGAGAACTTAAACAACTATCAAGAAGTTGTTTTAAGAAAGGTATCTGGAAAGAAGCAAGCTGAGAAAGCGACGGTTGATCCACTGGCTCTCCTATCTGACAAAAAATATAAATACAAGTTAAAAAAGGAGAAGCGAGTGGTTATAAGCAGTTCTTAAGAATCTGAATCAACTGATTCATCAGTAAACTCATAGATAGAAGAAAAGAAGATGCAGATGGCACTGTTGACTAATGCATTCCAAAAGAATTTTATCGCAAACCAACAAACAATAAGATGCGATACAAGACAGGATCCAAAAAATACGAGAAGAGAGAAAAGTATGAAAAGACTGGAGAAAGCAGTGTAAACAAGTTTGATAAGTATGACAAGCCTGAGAAGTTTGCCAAGAAAGAAGACGAGCAGAAATGTTACAACTGTGGTAAGCCAGGCCATTTCGCTAGGGAATGCAGACAGCCAATAGTCAAGAACTCAGATTATTATTCTTGGAAGGCTCTACTGGCTACACAAAAGTAAGCTAGAAAGGCGTTGATTGCGGGGGATGACCACTTGCTCCAACTTTCTGAAGACGAGGATATTCTGGATGAAGATGCCCACATATGCCTGAAGTTAGAAATCTTCAATGAATCTGAGCAAAGTGAATCTGCTATGCTTGCCGAGGATGAATTCTGGGTTGGGTTGACTGACGATGAAGAGGAAGAGAAAGAGGCTACCGATTCAGAATCTGAGTTGAGAGAATATGTGGCATTAATGGAAATCGGTGGATCTAGGAGCAGCATAGCGCAAGAGGGTGACGAATCTGAATCAGACACTTCAGAAAGTTCAGACTCACATGAGGTACATTCTAATCTTGAGTTAGATGTAGACAACTACTATGAGCATGAACAAAAACTAGCTCAAATGGCTTATATAGTGAAACGATTTGAAAAATCCTTAAAAGCCGAGAAAAAGAATGTCCATTATTTGAGAAAGGTGTTACGTCATCTTCAAAGGTAAATAATGCAAAGAGATCTGATGCCAAAAGGTAAGGAATTTTTGCAGAATAAAGCTAATTCTAAATCGACTAATTCTTGTTCTTCTGTTATGTCAGATAATACTGTGAAACGTTCATCAAAGCAAGTGTGGCGAAAGAAGCAAGTTCAAAAGAAAAAGACAAGTTTTAGAAAGGAATGGAGAATAAAAGACAAAACTATTACAGATAGTATTAGTTTTGTAGGAAAATACGTCTGCAATAACTCAAATTTTAAACATTGTTCAAAATATTCTCGTGCTGAGCTGTTGTCTTTTAATTCTGATAAATGTCATGCTTTGAATGATAGATCATTGTATAATTCTAATGTGTATGTATGGGTAGAGAAGAACAAGGTTCCCAATTTTAAACAGAATAGGGATCCAAGGAAACAAATTTCAAAACCAGGTCCTAAAACAACTGTACAAAAATGGATACCCAAGAAGACTGTTAAAAAGTGGGTCCGAAAGCAAAAGAATTTATCTATTTCTCTACTTGGATGAGACACCACATGATTTACCGAAATCAAAAGTACCCGATTATAAGTGGGTCTCTCATGTTTTACTTCGTCTTGTAGGTAAATAATGTGTGGTTCCTTGACTCTGGATGTTCCAAGCACATGAACGAAAAGCGAGACACCCTCACGAATTTTGTAGATAAATTCTGTGGGACGGTCAGATTCGGCAATGATCAACTCTGTCCGATCAGAGGCTATGGAAGTTTGGAATACGATAAGATCACCATTCAGAAAGGTGTTTTATGTAGATGGTCTTGGGCACAGTTTGTTCAGTATTGGCCAACTGTGTGCGACAAAGGGTTGGAAGTAAATATTAAGGCGAATAGATGCAACATCAGATCCGCGGAAGGGTAGGAAATCCTAGCTGGAGATAGAATGACTAATTTGTACTCCATAGACCTAGAAAACATATATCTGAAAAAGGATGTCTGTCTACTATCCAAGGCATCATCCAAAGATTCCTGGTTGTGGCATCGCCGTCTTTCCCATCTGAACTTCAAAGAACTGACTAACCTTGCAAAAGGTGGTTTAGCAAAAGGTCTTCCGACTCTCCTATTTTAAAAGGAGCAGTTGTGTGCAGCCCGTGAGAAAGGGAAAATGGTGAGGCTTCACATAAGTCAAAAGTTGAACATTCTTCAACTAGGCCTTTAGAGATAATTCATATGGATTTATGCGAGCCAATGCGAGTACAAAGTATCAATAAGAAGAAATATGTTTTGGTGTTCGTGGATGATTACTCAAGATATATATGGGTGTTCTTCCTGAGAACCAAGTCTGAAGCAATTGAGATTATAATTGACTTCATACGCAAGATACAAGTCAAGTTGCAGCTTTCTGTCCAGACCATTAGATCTGATAATAGTACAAAATTTAAGAATAAGTCCTTAGAGACATTTCTTAGTTCTGTTGGAATATCGCATCAATTTTCGGCATCTCGTACCCCTCAACAAAATGGTGTAGTTGAACGACGAAACCGAACGCCAGTTGAATCTGCGAGGACGATGCTAGCATATTCAAATTTGCCGCGGTTCCTCTAGGCTGAAGCTATGGCTACTGCATGTTTCACCCAGAATAAATCGATATTAAATAAAAGATTCAGAAAAATGCCATATGTGCTGATTAATAAACGAGTTCCTAATATAAAAATTTTCTATGTCTTTGGTTGCAGGTGTTTTATGTTAAGCGATAAAGACAACTTAGGAAAATTCAATTAGAAAGCTGATGAAGGAATTTTCATTGGATACTCAAAAGAATCAGTGGCTTCCGATTCTACAACAAACGCACAAAGACTGTCAACGTTAAATCTGATGAGGGCACCATAATGGCTCCTAGACATGGCTGTTCAGGACCCGAGTCTCAACAGACGACTTTTATGAGGTCAACAGAACTGAAAGAGCATATGAATGATTTAAATAAATTGATTGAAAAATTTTATGAAGACTACTTTTATAAGACCAAATCTGATGTTCCTATTTTGGTTCCTGATAGGGTTACTGAAGATCCAGTAGTAGTCTCAGATCATTTACAACCACCGATTTCTGGAGAAACTGCAGAGATTTCGTCAACTAATATACACATTTCGTCTGAGAGTGTACAACAATCTCAAGCTCTAGAATTACAAGAAACTCACTTGAATACTTAAAACTCTAAATCTCCTACTTTACTTGATATTCCATCAACATCTGAACCTATCCCTCGTCAACCCTACCTGGAGTTGAATCCCAATCAAGACCAACTTCAACCTTATCCTCATTCTTTCAAATGGACAAAGGACCACCAACCTGAAAACATCATTGGTGATCCCTCTTCATCTGTTCAAACTCGGAGAGCTACCATTAATGAATGTATTTTCTCAAATTTTTTGAGTAAGATAAAACCCAAACGGTGAAAGAAGCTCTTCAGGATGTCGATTGGATAGTAGCGATGCAAAAGGAGCTCAATCAATTTGAGAGGTTGAAAGTAAGGCGGTTGATGGAAATACCCGAAAGACAAATCTATCATTGGCACAAAGTGGATTCTCAAGAACAAGAAGGATGAACATGGTGTCATCATTTGCAACAAAGCGAGACTCGTAGCCAAAGGATATAGTCAACAGGAGGAAATAGATTACGACGAAACCTTTGCCCCTGTTGCCCTAATAGAAGCTATTAGGATGTTTTCAGCATTTGCCACCCATAAGAATTTTATAGTTTATCAAATGGATGTAAAAACTGCATTTTGAAATCGGAGTTGAAAGATGAAGTATATACATATTAGCCCGAAGGATTTACAGATCCTTTGATGCCTGATCATGTATATACTTTAGATAAGTCACTGTATGACCTTAAACAAGCACCACGAGCTTGGTATGATGCCTTATCATTTTATCTTTTAAAATATGACTTTAACAAAGGTGCAGTGGACACTACCCTGTTATTAAATGTATTTATCCAGATATCATAGTGATACAAATATATGTAGATGATATAATATTTGGGTCTACTAATACTGAATTTTGGAAAAAGTTCACGTTCTTAATGACCCAGAAATTTGAAATGAGCATGATGGGTGAAATTAATTTTTTCTTAGGGCTACAATTTAAACAACTGAGTAATGGATATTTCATCAACCAGTCAAAATATATTCAAGACATGTTGAAGAAATTTAACATGGTCAATAGTACGCCAATGAAAACACCCATGGCTCCTGATTTCAAATCAAACTCGATGAGGACATTTCAGGGAAAGCTGTTGATGTAACTCATTATCGATGAATTATTGGGTCATTGATGTACTTAACTGAAAGTAAACCAGATATTATGTTGGCTACTTGTGTCTGTGCTACATATTGGGCAAATCCAAAAGAATCACATTTGGCTGCTGCCAAAAGAATTTTAAGATATCTTAAGGGTACTCCAAACTTAAGTTTCTGGTATCCTAGGGAATCAACAATTACATTGACTGCGTTCTCTGATGCTGATCATGCAGGAGATAAAATGGACAGATTGAGAACATCAGGATTAGTTCAATTCCTTGTCGATAAACCCGTCTGCTGGTTATCCAAAAAACAACATTGTGCGTCACTATCAATAGCTGAAGCTGAATATGTTGTTGTATCATCATGCTGTTCACAAGTGTTGTGGATGAAGAGTCAACTGCGTGACTACAGGTTTACACATCAGAAGATCCCAATATATTGTGATTCACAGAGCGCAATTGCTATAGCTTCCAATCCGGTGCAACACTCCAAAACAAAGCACATCGATATTCGGTAGCATTTTATAAAGGATCATGTAGAAAATGATAATGTAGAATTATATTTTGTACCGACTGAATATCAATAAGCTGATTTGTTTACCAAAGCGTTAGATGAAAAACTATTTAACTTTTTGGTCTACAAATTGGGCATGTTGAATCGGTAGATTTAAACATTTAGGTGTTTCAAAATATAATTTTAATTTTTACAATTTTTGCTTGGTTTATTTTTGTGTTAATCTCTCGTGATTTGAATGTGCAGGGGGAGTAAACTGAAAATTTTATCTGATAAATTTTTATCTGCTTGATCGCTAGGGGAGCAAGCTTAAAAGATAATATTCATTTGAGGGGGAACAACATTGCAAAATTCAAAAGGTAGCAAAGTTTTATTTTTTTAAGTTTACTTTAGTTCATATTATTTTTTTAGTTAGTTCAATTTTTTTAGTTCATTTTATTTTTTTTTTAGTTCATTTGTTTTATTTGTTTTATTTTTTTATGTGTGTCTCTTTTATTAGTTTTGGGCTTAAACAATTAAAAGAGAGAAAATAAAAGAATGGGCTGAAATGTATTACAAGTGGGCCGGGTTGAAATTTTCAAAATGGGGTATAAATTTGTATTTTGAAATTCAAATTTCCTATTTAAAAACCTAAAACATTGTTCATCATCTTCTTTCTCTCGGTTTTCCATTAATCAAGCGAACAGAACTCAAAAACTTGTTGGATTTCAAGACTCATCAGTAAAGATTGTAAGTATGTTCTTGTTTTTTATTACTATCTTTATATTTATTCAATTGTTTTCGAGTTTTATGTTCATATATATGTGTGCTACTGTGTGTTTGTATGTGTGCGTCGGTCTGTGAAAATCCAAAATCATCTATTTGGGTTTCAAATTTCAAATTGAAAGTATGTATGTGTGCATAATGTTCATATAAGCTTGAAAATCAGATTTCAAGACTTATAATACAACATACGACATTTAATTTGAGTTTTAAGTTCAAAACGTTTCGAGTTTAACCCTACTAAAAATCTGATTTTTTAGGTTTAAAAAGTTGTTTTTGAAACAACTTCGGTAAAGGGAAAGTGTTCAAAATGTATTTTCGAGTAGGAATAAGTCAGGTTTTAGGTAAGAAAGTCCATAAATCAAATATTTGAATTTTCCAGAGTATGATAGGGCTTGAAAAAATTTTTGTTTTTAAAACTCGATAAAAGAGTAAATCGAGAAAATTTTAGTGTATACCGAGTTTGACAACTAAGTATCCGAGAAAAACACAAGGTTCTTTCGAGTTTGAAAACTTTGAGACTTAGGAAGTTTAAAAAATCTCAAACTCGGGTAAAACATCAACCGAGAAACACTATGATTCAATCGAGTTTGGCATTGAATCACCCGAGAAAACATTAAGTCTCATTCGAGTTTGAAATGAATGGAACTTAGAATCATTTCTGTTTTTCCAAACTCGTTCAAAAGGTTATTCGCGAAATGTTCAAGTCTTATCGAGTTTGATTACATTCCATCCGAGTAACTTTAAGTATAGTTAGAGTTTGATGAAGTTTCAACCGACAAACTTCATGTGTATTTCGAGTTTGATGAAAAGTCATCTGACAAGGTTACAGAGTCATTCGAGTTACATGCAAGTTCACCCGAGTTTACTTTAACTTTACCCGAGTTTAGTGTACCTTCAATCAAGTTTGTCCATACTTCACCCGAGACTGTTCATGTCTAATTCGAGTTTCACTATATGTATATCGAGTTTGAGGCCAAAATTTCAATTTTTTTTTCTACGTGTGGGAAATTTAATTTTTCAAAGAAATTTCACATTTTTCGAGATAAATTTTTAAAATTTGTGTTATATTAACATTGGTCTCTTAACGATTGACTCTAAAGTCCTAACAATAATATTTTAAATTTAGTGTCTGGAATCCTGATGCTTTAAAAATGTAACATATATTTTTCTAATTTCTTGTTAAATGTTATATTTCTCAATCTGTAGGAGTCAGTTTGTTTTTCCTGATATATCTAACATGTGTGTTATTCTTACAGGTAACAAATGGCATTCCAAACCCCCACTCATAATTCAAATTCATCAGACTCCCACTCTTCATCGAATCATACTCTTGTTTCAAAACCCATTAAATCAGCATCTGTAACCAGACCATCACCATCAAGGGTGGATTCAGAAATTTTTGTTATCGGTATCACTTTTTTAAGGTAAGTTTAATACTTAGATTTTCAAAATATTTTCTAATACGTATCGGGTCACCGAAACGGGTTGCCAAAACATAATTAACAAATAATAAGATTTTTCTAATTAAAAAAGTAAAAAAGTACAATACCATTAAAACTTAAAACCAATAAGTTTTGTAAGTATTAAAACTCAGTATTATTTTTTTATCCTGTTGGGCTTTTTAAAAAAAATTTATTGTGATACAGCCTTTTGGGCAAATTAATTATTCTTTAGGGGAAATTGCGCAAAAAACCTCTAAGTTGGATCATTTTTGCGATTAAAACACCCAACCATATTTCATTGCACAAAAAACCTCCAACCAATTAAAACTTTGTAAATTTGGGTTTTTTTCAAAAAATCTAACTAGCAACCGGTTTAGCCGGTTGCAACTTGGTGACGTGTAAAATTTTTAAATAGATTTTTGCGTAAAAAACCCTCAACTTGTGTAGTTTTTTTCAATTTAAACCCCAAATCAATTTTCATTTGATAAAAAACCTCCAATCAAAAAATAAAATTAAGTGAGTCTTCACTTATTGCATTTTGATGACATTGATATTTAGTAAAATTTTATTTATTAAACAAAGAATTCGTTTCCCAATGAAATCTCCACCCTCTAGGCTCTAGCGAACCTTACTGCTCTGGCTGATCATATTCAGAAGCTGAAATAGAACATAAATAAATGAAATTGAACATAAAAATGAACCTAAAAATGGAACTCATGAATACAAAATGAAATCGATTCAATCGGCACAATTGACGTTAAAATTCAAGATTAAACGGCAAAAGTTAATCGAACATATATACATAAAATAAACAGCACCGAACATAAAGAGAAGATAGAATAATTGGAGTTGCCGGAGGTAGAGAAGAAGAGAAACGATAAATATGATTGTTGGTTAGAGGTGAGAAAAAAAATAGTTAAGGGTTTTAATTGAAAAAGTCACCAATTTTGGGGTTTTTATGCTAAAATTCAGTTTAAGAATTATACATGTAGTGCCACGTAAGCGCCACGTAAGTCGGGTTTGCCATGTGGACGCCACGTGTGTGCCATGTAAGCATAGCAACCTATTATAACAGGTAACGTCCTAATTTCAAAAGGTTTTACCGGTTAGAGGTTTTTGGTGCAACATTAAATGGTTAGGGGTTTTAATCACAAAAATGGTCCAACTTTAGGGTTTTTTACGCAAATTTCCCTATTCTTTATTGTTGCTTTTATATTCTGTTCGGCTTTTTTTTAAAATAAATTAATTAAAACTCAGTATTCTTTTAATAAATTTAAGTAATAAAAACAACAAATATAATTAGATACGTCTGTTATAATTTTATAAAGTTTTCGAAGGTGTCACTCAAAAAAGATCTTAGGTGTCACTCGGGTTTTTGATACATACGTACCTCAGTATTTTGAAAATTTATCGGTGTCGAGTGACACCTGTTTTTATTAACTAAATCCGCCCCTAATCACCATCATCCCCGATACCAGATACCAAACTTCTCAAACCCAAACATTGCCTGAACCTACTTGATAATAATCACCGGTTTGATCCAAATTCTATTAAAGTAAGCCACCCGGTGATTGTAGAAATTCTCAAAGGTCACCCACTCGGTTACCTTTTAAAATACAAGCCATCAATTCCTCAGATTTATTTACATCAGTTCTGGCATACAATTAAATTTTTTCCTGATGTAGGTGATCATCAATTCAAGGATACCATTGACCAATTTAAAGCCAAAACCCTTGCCAGACTGCGTCACAATCTGTTCCTACCAAGACGCATAGATATAGTCAACTTCCCAGAATTTGCCGATTTTGAGGATTTTGTTTCCGACGAGCAACTTTGTCGTGACCTCATAAGCCTTGGATACTCTAAACCACTTACAAAGAGTTCCATGTTCCATCGCTACGGTCTTAATGGAGAGTTGTATTACCTACGTTTTTCCATTGAGTGGAGTACAATAAACATTATGATTTTTCCCAATGCATTTGGGAGGACGTCAAAGAATAGCGCTAGCATAGACTACTAACCGAGCTAGGAATTTTGTCTTTAAGAGAGGTTCATCCAAATTTTAATTAGAGGAATATTGAGGGCCAACCAAAAGATTCTAAAACGATCAAATTCTCAGAAGTGCCCGGACTATGTGATGATGAGCTTGCACAGAGTCCAAGATGATCCTAATGCAAACATAATGCCAATCCCTGAATCTTTGTTGAAATACGCTGATGCAAATGCTGAATCTGTGAGAATCTACAAAATAAATCACGCTCCTGTGGAAACTCAAGAACCGAGGTTTCCTACCCAAGGAGTTATAGGAGAGGAGGAACGTCAACAAGGGGTTGACATACTGGGAAACCTTGATGAGAGTGAGGGTGTTCAAGGAGATGTGAGGGGTGGTGAGGCTGATTCAGATTTGGAAAGAATGTTATCGAATATTCAAGAAGGTGGAAATGAAGGAGAGGATGATGATGATGATGACAATGATCATAATGTGGATGGAGCTGGAGAAAGAATTGCAACATCTCAATCTGAGCGTTTACCATAAAAAAAAGTTGATGAGATGGTAAGTAAGAGTGTCAAAGACGCCCCAAACCTAGAAAGTCGGGAAACCACGACTGTTGTTAGCTCTCCTATGAGATTTGACATTGAAGCAGCCAGTACCCCACTGGCGACTGCACACCCCACTAGCCACTCATCTCCTTCTTAACAAGTAGATGTTTCATTTTTGCATGGGGTAGTTGCACAAGATCTATCCTAGAATCATTTGGATTCCATGGATATTGAAATCAGTACAGAAGTGCCCCAGTGTACATTCATTCAAGCACCGGTCTTAGAACATATACAGATTAGGACACTCGAGTCGACTTCATGTGTTGAAGTAAGTACAGAAGGACTATGTGTTCCTGTCATAACAACTATAGTATCAGAAGCATTTGTTGCTCCTTCACTTAAACTAGTTGGAAGTCCTGTCAGAGCTACAACAATGCCAACTCTGAGCACAGGCCACACGGAAGTTCTTTTTACAAGTTCAAACATGTGACAACTGGAAGTCTGCGTGACCCAGGTTTTAGCACGTTACCCTTTGTGACTGAAACGAGATTAAACGATGTTATTTCTGGAGTTACCAGTACGATGAACCAGATGATCAACATTCAAAGATTGTTGAAAGGGAAGGCTACTGCAAAAGTGATATAGAAGAAAGGAACATCTCAAACATTGAGCTGATAGACTACTGTGTAGAACAATTAGATGAAATGAAGGATAGGATGTGGGGGTTAGAGATTACAGTTATAAGTGCTCAGGGCTCATTATCTGAAAGATTATCTTTTATTGAGCAAATGTGTAAGTCTCAAGCTTCAGGGTCCAAAAGAAGACATGAGGACCATGACAACTCCGATGATGCTCCTCATGAGGGGGAGAAGTGGAGGAAGCTTGGAGAATCTGATTTACAAATGGTGGTTTTTGAAGGAAAAGAAACTGAAGGAGAAGGTGCAGAAGAGGTAGGAGGCTCAATAGATAAACCAGTTGATGCTCAAGGTGAAAAGGAATTGATTCTTCATTAAGATGTTCCAATTCCTTTGAGTATACAATCAGGGATTTACAATTTTGAAGAGTATGACGATTCTGATAACGAAGTAGAAGAACAAGTGTTGAGAATTGAAGGAGCTGAAGAAGAGATAATTGTGCCTGAGCCGGAAGTTTTTGAATTTTCAGAGATGGCTACGAGAGAAGAAAAGATTGTGGATGAGGAAGAATCGGTTGAGGAGATTACCATCACCAACGGTTGAAAAGCCTGTGGTGATGGTTATAGTCAAAGAAGAATATGATTCGTTTCCTGTTGTGGTGCCGAAATCACTTAAAGGTTTGAATGAAGTGGATTTAATGAACAAGTTCTTTCAAAGTTACTTCTTGGCTGATGAATCGGAAAGACAACATCACTTAAGATTTGCTGTTCAAGAGGTTGTACAGAAAGAGATAAATGATATGCTCAGTTTGTTGAATGAAAATGAAATAAGGAAAAAGAAGGTTAAGAAGTTGAAACTATCTGAAAAGCAAAATGCAGAATTTATCAAATAGAGAAATAGGCTTCCATTTTTTGAAGACTATTTGGAGAAAAAGATATTTTGCAAGAAATATTCTCCATGTTCTTTTATGAAGTTTTTAAGAATGAATGAGCCGAACATGCCAAATCTTGTCAACTACGCATATTTCCTCCAGAATAAAACTCAACTAGTACAAGACGTCAGAAGTGAACACAAGATTGCTGAGCTTATTAGAATTGAGAAAGATGGATTTGTCAACATCTTTTATCCTACTTTCATAGTGACGAGAACTAATGGAAAGACTTATATGTTCCGTGAAGCAGATTTGTTTAAGATAAATTAGGTTGATGTTGAAGATCATTTTGATGAGTTGTGTCGGAACAAGAGGGAAGAATACTGCAGATTTGCACTTAAAGCTTTATTCCATTTTATGCACACCAAGTTGGTTCTTATGTCATTTCAAGATCTATAGATTGGTGTTGAGAGAGGTATGAGGAGAATAAATGTTACTGCGCCAAACAGATTTATCAAAAATATGGGAAGGCTGAAAGAATATCTAATGGATCTTGCCAAGCATCCAGTGGTTATATACAAAGACAAGAATAAAAAGAAGAGAGCCATGCAAATGAAAAAGCTAAATAAGTACTGTGATGGTACTCTTCAGAAGGTTATGATGGGTCTGAAAGGAAAACTTGCTTATGATGAAAAATGAACATTGAAAAGCGGAGGGATGAGTCCAAGTGATATAAAAATGGTTGTAGCTTTTGTGGCAAAGATTGAGTCAAGACTGAGTAGCAGAAAGAGCATTAGAAGATTTGAGATGAAGTTGGGACTCAAAGACTAAAGACTGATTACTATTCATAATAAGGGGAAATTGTTGGGAATTAATATTTGTTTATAAAAGTAATAGTTTATGGGTCATTTTGTAAGTTCTATATACTTTGTAAATGTATAATAATAGAATGTTCGGGTACTGTAGTTAACAACTTTGCATGGAATATTCATTTCGTATGGACAAGTCACCCAGGGTTCAGTGAATTCATTCAAACGAACTCGTATGTAATTCTTTCTCTGGAATATAATTATTCGGCTATTTTGTGTGTCAATTGTTGTTCCTAATTGTTAGATCTATATTTGTTATTGTTGATTCTAAAAAGTGATCATAAGACCGTGGAGCCTACTCAAGTTAAGTATCCATGCCATGTACCATCTAAGGGGTAGGAACTTAGGTCTGATGCCAGGCCCAACGAAAGAAGACAATTAGTCTTAGAGTCATCGGAAGAGGAGGTTGAAACTGATCCATCCACAATAGCTAAAGGAAAAGGCAAGGCTGTTGTGGATGTGGAGGCTAAAAGAGAACTACAATTCAAGTGTGACAGGGCACAAGCCAAAGAAATGAAAATTCCACTAGAAAAGTACTATTTGTGTAAACAAGGCTAAGCTGAACTGTTGGAAAGAGCAAAGGAAGAAGCAGCCTCTGTGAAAGCTACCCAGGCTTTGGTTGCCGAAGAGACAAAGAAAGTGAAAGTACCATCCTTAGTAGTGCAAAGAAAGTGGAGGTGTGATTAACAGTAGTTCCATTATGGAATCCATGATCAAAGCTAGAGGAAAGAGAGAGAAGAAGGACACAGAACTAGAAGAGATAGTTATATTGATAGAGCAGGGGTTCTATGCCATTGATCTTACTGGTCTAAATCACAGCCTGCCGAGAGGTGTGGAACCTGTTGAGGGTATGTATATTGAAGAACCTGTGGCTGGGATATACTTTACAGATCCCTTGACAAAGAAAATGGGTTTTTAAATAGCCTAAGAACTAACAAAGCTGGCGTCAAACAACTTTTGTCCTTCAATTATATACGCATTCCTATCAACAGCATGGCAGATGGAGAGCATCCATCCTAATTGAGCTTGCAGCCTACAATGCCAAAGGAGAGCTTTAAAGTAGAGAATTCTTCTACATCAGAGAAGAAGTAGAAGACTGTATCGCAAAAAAAAAAAGAAATCATGTCAGGACTTAAACAAGAAAAGGTACTTAAAGTTGCTGCTGAGTTAGAAAGGCTTGAGTTAGAGTAGGAAAGGAGAAAGGAAAAAGAAGTAGGAAATGGTCCACGTGCAACAACATACACTGACTTTGTGTTCATAACTCAAGC
Source organism: Centrapalus pauciflorus (assembly GCA_020465985.1). Classification (NCBI taxonomy): domain Eukaryota; kingdom Viridiplantae; phylum Streptophyta; class Magnoliopsida; order Asterales; family Asteraceae; genus Centrapalus; species Centrapalus pauciflorus. The sequence goes on from JAANYP010001694.1 coordinate 206,783, forward strand.
TATTTGCAGATGAAGAATGGAGGCTGATTAGTAGTTGATCAAGCTTGCCATTATTTTCTTCCAACAAAAAACAGTACATTAGTTGTACTTTTACTTTTGTTGACGTATAGTACTCAGTGTACTTAGTCTGTATACATCAGTTGTTTATGATTAGTTTTTCATTATACATATGATGATCTTTTACTTTACTCCAACATTGTAAATTCATGTTTTCTTATGTACTATAAAAATATATAGTGAAAAATTAGTGAAATTATGCTTAGCCCAAGTATTGCAAATAGGGGGAGATTGTTAAGCCCAAAAAGGCCTCAATCAAACTTGTTCTATATTCTAGGGGGAGATCCTTGATCAAACCTTTTATATACACTTAGGGGAGATTGTTAGGTTGTCTAATGCCTCAATAAAAGCATGTGATGATTTGCAATACTAAGCCTATGTATGTTTTACACTATTACATAATTTGTAACATGGCAGTATATCAAAACTGTTCTCATTTGTTGGACAGGTTTGACAGTTTATGACTAAGTTGTTCAAGTCTGTTGGACATGTTTGAAATAGTAAAGTGTTGTGTTCTTTCGCAACAGATCTTGTTCTTTATGAACATAATTCACACTTATTGGAATTTGTTTCCAAGTCATCATGTAATGTATTGACCATTGGGATCAGCCTCAAGGTTTAAGACAAAGTGAAAAATTAGAACTGCTACAACTTTGCCAAAGTTGTTCTGCTACATAAAGAAAAAGAGATATTTGAAATGGATCACAGACCATTTCATATATCAAAATGGCTTTAAAAAGAAGAATAAAGATCATACGTTGAATTTCTCTTTTGGGATATAGCTAGAAACAACAGAGCTAAAAAGAAAAGTTAAAAATTCTACAACAAGAGGACAAAGTCACTTTTGCCAGTCTTGTCCTGATGTAGAAAAGTAAGGTTGTCTTTTAGTGAGATATTCTTGCCTTTCTCTAGAACCAATAAAGAAGCTTCATAATGATTCTCTGTGTGATTATATAAGAGAAGCTTCCAAGGGGTGAAAAGTAGTGAGAGCAACCACAATAACTTGAGTGCAAAAAGAAATTGTGTTTTTCATGCATGCACATTCTGCTTCAACATGAGTGAAGAAAAGCTAGTGTGTCTAAGGTGTTCTTAATGAACTATTCCTTAAACATGTTCAGTATTCCCAAAGCTATTCAAGTGTGTCTTGTAACTAGGTAAAGTTTGTCGTAGACTAATATAATCTGTTGTTCATTTCTGTCATCTTAGTTTGGATCTATTCACAATCCAAACTTGTTTGTAAACTTAACATACATGTTAATATAAACATATAAACATTTGGAAAAAAACTGTATTATTTAGATTAGATTGTATTCACCCCCCACCCTCTACAATCTCTCTTGAGATACTTGCGATAACATTCGGGACCTACACACGTCTATTAGACAAGTTTGACATAGTTAAGTGGGTTGTTCTTTGTTCACTGGGGGTGTTCTTTGTGAACAGAGCATGTTCTTTGTGAACAAGTTTAACACTTATTGAAATGTGTTACCAAGTCATCATGTAAAATTTCGAATGTTGGGATCATCCTTAAAGTTCAAGACAAAGTGGAAAAGTAGAACTGCTGCAACTCTATGAAAGCTCTTTTGTTACATGAAAACAAAGGAAATGTTTGAAAAGGGTGAGAAGCCTAATCTTAATTCAAAATAGCTTTATAAGGGGCTTGAAAGTTATAAGTTGATTTTCTTCTTTGGGATAAGTCTGGAATAACAGAAGTCAAAATAACAAGACAAAGATTCAACAGTAAGAAGACAAAAATGAGTTTTGTCTTGTTGCAGAAAAGTAGGTTTGTCTCCAGGTTAGATAATCCCGCTTTCTCTACAACCAATGAAGAAGTTTGAAAAGGATCCTCTATGGGATTATAAAAGGGAAGTATCCAAGTAGAGAGAAACAAGACTGAATGCTATAAGAGTTTGTCAATTCATGTATGCACGTTGTCACTTAAACTTGAGAGACAAAGCTGAGTATTCTATGTTACTCTAAGTCAACTTGTCCTCTAACCTGTTCATTGTTCCTAAATTTGTTCAGTGAAGTCTTGTAAACAAACACTGAGTGATATAATTCATATTTCAGTCAATTCAATCAACATTAAACATAAACATATAAACAATTATCACAAACTCATAAAACTGAATGCTTTGATTAAGAGATGAAAGAATATTACATTGAGTTCTTGGTTTCTTGCAAAGCAAATCTTCTACTCATCACTTTATATGTGTAATCTGAGATTCGTACATCAAAAGTACACAATTACCCTATTTATACTCAAATACATAACTATTAGAGAATTACCAAACAAACCCTGAGCATTTAATAATATTGATTTCACCTCTATAAATGTTCCCAACAATCTCCCCCTTAGAGATGAAATCAATTTTCCAATTAAATTTCTTTACAGGGATTCTTTAACATCTTTTCTTGATTCTTTTCTTGAATCTTCTTACTCTCTTTGATCTCTTCTGAGTCTTCAAATCTCTGTCTCTCTCTACTTTATTTTTCTCTCTCTGATCTTCACATCTCTTCTTTTCTGATCTTCTCTTTTCTAGTAAACTCACTCCCCCTTGAATCTTGAATATCTTTTCTCTATGTCTGTCTTGATCAATTGTCTTGATATGAAATAGCAATTGACTTCAGTTGTCTTCAAACTACTCAACAGTTGTCCCTGAATTATAGCTTTTCTCCCCTTCATGATCATCATAAAAATTATGAACATCATGCAAAATCTTCAGAGACAGAAATGCAATGAAATTATAGTAGAAGAAATACAACAAAAATTACAATTCAGAAATATTCCAAATTCACTTTCTCCCCTCAAACTGATATCTTCTCCCCTATACTAAACAATTCTATCTCACTCCCCCTCAAAATTTTTACTCCCCCTCGAATTGATACTATACCTTTTCAGAATAAAAACAAAGCTTTTCAACTTTATGAAAAATGAAACAAATTCATTATGTAACATAACGAGTCCAGGTCCACATTGGATTCCTGTTTGCACAATAGACATAATCTATGTGACCTACGTTCAGTGCTAGCATGATATTAACACTGGTAGGATTTCCATGTAGTCATCATGAAATCCTTTAACATGAAAGAATCACTCTTATTTGTTCCGGCTTAGTCACTTTGGACTAGCAGTTTATAGTCACGCAGACTGTGAGACCGATGAGTCCTAAATGTGTATATAATCAGCTCTAGACACAATGTGCATCAAATTAAGTGTGAGACCGGAGCAAATGTCTTCCTTGTTTCAATATAAAAAATATCCAAATGAGATATCGATAGAAATGTGGTATAACTGCGTGATTATTGAAACAGAAATCTTTTGAGGGATAACTAAGTAGTTGGTGTGGTTAAATGCATGCGTCACTGGGTCCATGACGTCTTTTTCAATATCAAGTCGCCTAGGGCTCGATAGATTATGTTGATTACCCAGCTGACACAGTGTAGGTAGGATTATATTTTCTTCAAATCCTTGCTCAAGCCTCAGATCTCAGCATTTTTCAACTAAGCTCCCTCCGGCTCACTTTTGAGAAATAAATTCAGTCAGCTTTATAACAAAAGCATGATCTGATGCACCACCATCTCCTTTCAATATATCCCACTCATTTACATTTTACCTCTGCTGGACCCTGTCAGTATCCCATGATAACTGCACTTCTCAACTAATAGACTTAAAGAACCCTCACCCGAACAAAGTACAGTTGGTTTGCTTCTTGGGTAGGTCTTCCGGTTTGGGTTAGACCATAGAAGCGATATTTATGCCTATCTCACAGTTTGGTGCATAATCGGAGTCAACTGAAAGATTTTCTGCTTTGAAGCACAAGGGATATCAGAAATTATGTGATATCAGAGATTATATTCATATAATTTAAGAGATATCAGAATGAAATAGAAAATCTAATATATGATATGAAAAGAAAGCCATTATCTCTGGTTCTGTACTGAGAAGCCCATAAACCATTTTAAATGAAGATTGGGTTTTAGTCTGAAATAACTAAAATCCTTTACCATTAAAGTCCGGGTTCTAGTCTGAATTAACTAGAAACCAATTTGAGTTGAAGCACGGGTCTTGATCTGAATTAATCAAGAGCCTAAAACCTGCAAAAATCAAGATGTCTTTGGTATCCAAACAGATTTGGATCCATATTTGTTAGCACTTTTGGGTACCCATTTCAAAACGGGTTTTGGTACCCACTTGTACTTGGGTTTAGGTACCCACTTGTACTTGGGTTTAGGTACCCATAGCAAGTTATAACAATCAGCTTCTCTCTTAAATGCAGAAAACAAATTTCTTTGAGTATTAGAAAATTGAATATCTGAATTTCTAATGAAACTAGAATATGAATGATCAGACTTTTCTGAACTCTTATATTTGAAATACTGTCCGGTTCTCGCCAATTTCTGATAATACTTGGTATTTTTCTGTGAAAATGTTTTCTGATTAGAATGACCAGTATTTTCAGAAACTTTAAGAAAATTTGACTTCGAAGATTCACCGATGTTAATCTTGACAGGAAGTTGTTCAACAATTTTATCATTGTCTTTGTGTAGCTTTAACAGATACTTAAGTTTAAGATATGAAGAAGAATCAAATTTAGAAATTTCAGATGGATTCTTTTCACTTTCTGTAGATAAGTCAGATTGATCAACTTTGGATTTTAAACAAACTGAAGGAATATCAACCTTTGATTCTTTTGAAGAAGGAGAATCATGAATTTGTTTGGTAAGATGAAATATATGATCTTCTAATCCTTTGATAATGACCGAATAAGAATTTCTGTCATTATCAAATGATAGGTAATCAGATTTAAAAGATTGTTATTTAATTAAGAACAACTTACTTTCATCTGCAAACAACTTAGATTTTGTTATAAAATCTTGTTCTTTCAGTAAGAACTCATGTCTTTCCTTTCTCAAGAGAATCTTTAGTTAAAGACAACTCTTTTTGAAGAGCAAAAGATTCTTCCGATTTGTTTAAAACATAATTTTGATCAGTATGATTTGTCTTGGAAAGTAATTCTTCAAGACCTTTTACTTTCTTGTAAAGATTAGATCTTTCAGGAAAAAGTTTGAGAAACAAATTCAGTTGGCTTTATAACAAAAGCATGATCTGATGCACCACCATCTCCTTTCAATATATCCCACTCATTTACATTTTACCTCTGCCTGGACTCTGTCAGTATCCCATGATAACTGACACTTCTCAACTAATAGACCTAAAGAACTCTCGCCCGAACAAAGTACAGTTGGTTTGCTTCTTGGGTAGGTCTTCCGGTTTTGGTTAGATCATAGAAGCGATAGTTATGCCTATCTCATAGTTTGCTGCATAATCGGAGTTAACAGAAATTTTTTCAGCTTTGAAGTACAAGGGATATCGGAAATTATGTGATATCGGATATTATATTCATATAACTTAGGAGATATCAGAATGAAATAGAAAATCTAATATATTATATGAAAAGAAAGCCATTATCTCCGGTTCTGTACTGAGAAGCACAAAAACCATTTTCAATGAAGATTGGGTTTTAGTCTTAAATAACTAAAAACCTTTACCATTTGTAAGGTCTACCAATGCAAGATCTATCTAGACGCGGATCCGTTAACGAGTGCGGAATCCTCGTTGACGGTTAGACGGACAACTCTCAACCAACGGAAACACGGAGACTATTAGACGCTGAACGAACGACACACGAACGATCCTACGTACTAATTCTCTCCGAAACGGGACTCACCTAGCTGATAAACTCGAGATCGCCTATTGCTTAATTCCTCACGAATTCTGCCAAAGGTCTGCTAATGATTCGAGTCTATCCCTAATTATAGACCCTGATTCGAGTTTGTTGTGGGCCAACCTCGAATCTGGCCTAAGTCCCATTCGAATCTGTCCATCTGACAGATTCGAATCTAACCTATATTCGAATCTATGAATACATTCGAATCTATCACAGATTCGAATGCCATCTTTAACCTATTCGAATCTAGCCAATACACTTAAACACTTAAGTGATGAAACTTATGTTTTAACTTATGCTTGACATAATCTTTGACCTTTATGTTTGAACTTCTTGTAATATGTTACATCAAGTTCAAACACACAATCAATAACATACAAACACATATTAAACATATATCAAAATACTGGTTAACTCAGAATATTACCTAAATCATAATCGATTAGACGGCTATCGTCACACAGGGTGTACCAACAGACTCCCCCTTGACGATAGCTTCTAATTATTTACATGACATCAAAATTTAAGTACTAGAGCTATATATATTACTACCTGCATATAATCCCGCATCTATACAAACTTTAACTATCTTTTGGAACTTCCTGGCTTCCGATCTCCATGGTTCAGTGAAGAAGATAGGCTGATCGTGAAGCTTCTTCAGGTCGTCCTTAGATAGGTTTATCAAATGCAGAGGATCATATACTTTCAAAATGACCTGCTCGTCTTGATCTTCCATGATAGCTTCAGCAGTGTCAATCTCTAGGTACCACCACTTCATGTGCTCAAAACGTTCTGTGGCATTGGTTTCATAGGTACTTTCTTCAGACATTTGACTGGCTTGTACACCATTCTGGCCCAAGGTCTTCCAGTATGAGGATCTATCCTTGATCCATCCTCGACCCTTTTGCCTGTTCTCGGCTTAAGCCTCTCAAATTTGCCTGATCGCCCTTCTTTCCTTATAATTCTTTCAATAACGCTCGCGTAGGGATCATTTCCAATATTGATCAGCTCCTTCCAGGCTAACTCTTTAACTTCAATCTTGGGAAATGAATTAAAAGCTTTCAGTGTCCGCCTCAAGTATTGAAGGCCATCTCTTCTCTTCAAAATAAACAGCTGCAGTTCTCTGTCAAAGAACCAGCTAATAATCCCTCCAGCAAAATTTCCAGCACCTGGATTCCTCATCTTCTTTTTCATCTTCAGCTGATCCTTCTTTTCTTCCTTCTTGAACCAAAGATTTAACAGATCAGCTCTAGATGGCTCTTTCTCAGCCTCTTCAAGGTCTTTATCTTCAGCTGAGGCTACCTTGATGTAATCAATATCAATCACATTATGATCTTGGCTTTCATACAATTCAGTGATTGGTTGTGAATTGATTATTACTTCGTTAACGTGATCATCTTCATCATCTATCACCTCATCATCAGATCTCCAGTCAGCGACGTCATCTGGAATGAACTCACCTTCTTCTAACTCTTCAATATCATCTTCAAAATCAAATTCCATCAGCTCTTCTTCAATATCTTTTAGCGCATCGATCATGTCGCTATCTAAAGTCCTTGAAGAACCAACTTCTCCTCCCGCTCCTCCTACTTCTCCCCCTATACTAGGCTCCCCCTCAGATTGAGCAGTCTGAGCAGCAGAAAAATCTACTGGCTCATTCTGTCTTTGTGGGCTGGGATCATTGCCTTGGTTGTCTTCATCATCTTCATCTCTCGACCTCTGTGCTTCCTGATCACGGCACGATGTCTCCCCCTGAGCCTGTAGATTCTTCATTAACTGCTCAATAAGGGAGCGCATCGACCTTATCTCTGCTGACTGATCACAAACAAAGGCTTTTAGCTCTAAGTTCTCTTGCTGAACTGTGTCCACAATCTTTTTTAGATCGGCATTATGAGTCTGAATCTCGCCGACTGCCTTTGTTAGGCCTAAGATTTGGATATTTTGGAAATCGACTCGCGCTTTTAGCTGCTGAAACCTTTGATTGTCGGCGTATGAGGATGAGGTTGATGGAATGGACTGTAACGGAGTAGGAAGTATTGGCGATGGAATATATGGTTCATCGCGAGGTGGTGGTGGTGGAGTGGTGGTTTGAGGTTCTTGTTCTTGAGGTTGAGTGTTTTGAGATTGAGAAGTTTCTGGTTGATCTGCGGAGACTGACGAGGATCCTTGCATGAACCTGTGACGTTTGGCCCGTTGCCTCGTCACAAGTTGAGAAACTTCGTCTTCTTCGAAATCAGACTCCTCCGATTCCCTGTCCCATCGCCTCCTAGAACCACGTTCATTAATAATCAGTCTCGAACCATAAGTTCCAATCTGAACTTCAGGAACGACAGACCTTGACTCTGGAGCTTCAGCTTCTACCTCCTCCATCTCTTCTGACTCAGATGCTGAAGATGACAAAACGTCATCAGCCTGCTCTGGCTCATAATTCTCAACATCCCTCAGCACATCTTCTTCTCCTTCTGGAGGCTCAAGTAATTCTCCCACTAATGCAGCAGCTATATCTTCATTTGCATGTGGACCCGCCTCCCAAATTTCATTTAACGTTTGGCACAATTGATCAGCTTCATTTGGGACAGTTGACGGCCCTGCTTCCTGCATTTCTGGTTGCTGACTCGAAGAAGGCCTAGACGCCTGAGACTGACTTGCAGTATCTCTTTGTCTTCGCCTTGGATCACGGGGACGAACACGAGTCTGTTCACGTCGTTGTTGTTGATGCGGTTGCTGATGCTGTTGCTGTTGCTGTTGCTGCTGAACTTCTACTTCACCTGCCCAGTTGGCAATATCTGGGGCTTGAAATTCCCTATCCAGAATTGCACCAAATAGTGGACGTGCCACCGGAACTGCTAACCTTCCTCGGTGTGAGGAACAGTCAGAGTAAATGCGCTTCTCCATAACATTAACGCTCAATGCATCGTCTGATTGTGGCAACTCAGGCAAGAAGTGCCATACCAACATCATCACGAACCTCGGATACAAAAGGAACCTTTCTCTCTCAGGAGCCGTGATTTGATGGATAAATTCTGAGAAAATCAGCTGCGAGAAACTAAACTTCTTATTGTATACCATCGCGATCATTGCTGATTGGATTTTTGATACAATATAATCAAAACCAGCTTTCTTAGGCGCAAAACAGATCATAAACACATGGACCAAGAAACGCCATTGTCCTATCAACCCGCTTTTCATATATGAAGATTTTGTAACGTCCAAGCTGTATCCCATTCTCAAAAAAGCTGCTTGCCTAATACTTAAAGGAAAGTCTGTAGGCCCATCTTCTTGTTCTAGGGAACCCAACTGCAGCACTTGTCTCAAAATATCAGCTGAGAAAACCAAAGGTTGTCCGGCAATTCTAGTTCTTAACACTGTCGGGGTGACAGTGCAGTCCACCTGCAAGTGATCGTAAAATTGACGTACATAGGATATCAGATGTTGCCAATCTACAATATAGAAAATGCGGGGAAGTTTATCAAACGCACCAGAATAGAAGCTTAGGTCCATTCTAAAATAGATTGAGTCGAAGTAAACAATAATCATCAAGACCGGAAAAAAATAGATTCCGCCAGAATAACTGGCTGGAATCAACTGAAAACTAATCTACTGAAATCGCCTGCGCCTCAGGGATGTATGGGCAGAAATTCAGTACCATATTGTGCTGTGCGAGAAATATAAGAAGAAGCGCCATACGTGACTGACGAGCAATACATCAAAATATGTTAGATTTATTGATTAAAAAGGCAGATAAAACTTGTCAATTATAACTTCAAATTTACGTGTTATCTTGCTATTTGACGTAAACAAAAATCTAACGACAATTTAAATTTCGCACAAGTGTAATTTGAATTTTGAAATTCAATTCAAGATAAGTGTAAGTACAGCGATTCGAGAGGAACAGAGTCGAAGTGCACAGATTCGAATGCGTATGACAGATTCGAATATACCCTACGTCGAGTACTATGGACAGATTTCGAATATCTGGTCATCTCGAATGATATGAGAGATTCGAAAACCCTGATCAAAGATTCGAAAGTCCATTATAGATTCGAAAGGCCGAATACTCCTTTTTTAACAACAAATCCAAGATTTTAACCATTTTGAACTAGTGTAAATTCACATACTTTAGTTCAATTACTAAGTTCTATCACTGATCTTATGCTGTTAAGTCTGATGACTTTTAATAGGTCACTACTAAAAAACCAAAACCAAACACTTAGTTATTTATGAATACCCTATGTTGACCAAGAAACCATCAAAATGGGATGCTTTAAGCCCAAAATGTTGTATGAAACCACCAGAACATCTTGTACAAGCAGGTTGCTTCTTACCTAGATTGTGAAAGTAGAAATCGACCACAAAAGCTTTAGAATCGACGAAATGTCGTTTAGTGGAAATATCGACTAGACTCGAAGAATAGAGTGCGACGATTACGCCAGTGACAAATTCGAGAAATCAGATTGCAGAACAGTAGAAGTAGAATCCTTCACTGTGGACCTTGATATACTAAACTACTTCGAGTCTATGTGTACGATTCGAGTCTACTGACAGATTCAGACGTTAAATTCGAGTCGGTCTTACGATTCAACTACAAAACACTGAGAAAACATGTTCGGATTTTGAAAATAATTTTCATACTTGTTTTTCCAACTAGGTTCCTGTCGAGTGTAACAAGAGAAACAGGCAAGCTTATAGCCCTAAGCGCTAGATATGTGTCACGGCTTGGTATATTCTTATATCCAACTTTGATGACACCCACAGTAAGCTTTAGACCTTTTACCTAAGTAAAACTAAACTTTATCTGAAATAAATAAAATAAAAGAAACTAAGGTAAAAATAAAATAAAATAAATAAAATCGTCGACTAAAAAAAATTGAATCGAGACTAATTATAAAAACGAAATGTACAATGCTTCAGCGTAAAATACCAAACAACATTTTTGTGGTGAGTATAGGTCATAAGAAAGGGTCACATAACACAACATCAACACATCAAAGGGCGTTATTTATAGAAAGAAAAAAAAAAAAAAGTAAAGGAGAATAGAACAGAGAGGCAATTGGAAGACTAGACTATGAACAAAGAAAAAAAAAAAGAAAAAATAAAGAACGAAATAAGCAAAGGTAGTAAAAATGAAAAAAGAAGCGGAAGGAAAAAAGTCAAATGATAATAAGGGGAGCAAAAGAAAATCAGAGAAAGAGCGAAAACAGAAAATACAATAGGAACTAAACAATAGTAAGAGCAATCAAGAACAAAAAATGACACAATCAAGAAAAGAAAAGAGGAGAGAATATAAAACAAAAATATAATAAGAAAAACGAGAGTTAAAAAAATACAAAAAGACAGACAGAAAAAAAAAAGAAGCAAAATAACATACAGAAAATATAGAGACCTAAAAAGAAGGAAAAAAGAATAAATACATATCAATAAAAGAAATAAAAATAAATACAGAAAGTAAAAAACAGAAGATATAAAGACAGAAAGAACAAACAACATTAACGAAAGATAAAAGAAAAGAGAAAAAAAAAAAAAACACAACAACAAATGAAAACAGAGAACAAATGAGAAAAAAAGAATAAAGAATAAAAAAAAAAAACGCAGAAAAATAAAAAATGTGAATACAAGAAATAAAAAATATAAAA
>JAANYP010001694.1:219000-256867 GCA_020465985.1 Centrapalus pauciflorus
TAATGTCTAGGTGCTTTGTTTTAATTGTTGTTTAACTGGATTATCGTTTATTAGCAATTGAAGATGATTGTCTATCCTAAATTGGAGTTTGAGTGGGTATACTTGTAACGGACAACACCGTAATTCCCGCAATTTAGTGTTGTATCCACCGACACCCCATCCTCTCTGGCTGCAGCAAAGCCACATACCAGTCAGCAACACTACTCGGCCTCGACACCGTTGGACAGGCTACGATTTGTGTTCTGACTTGCCAGTCGATACCAATCTCCCTTCAGGACAACTGAAACTCACCGGTGTTGACTTTGCGCGTCAAGCTGCATCCTCCGTACGTGTAAGGATGCCGGAACATTCCAACCTCTAGATTCTCCCTCCGCGCGTTGATACCAAAAAAGTCCAAGCTCTATCTGGTTTCGGGACTGAGGTTATATTAGACATCCGCTTCACAGCTTTCAGATGGCATCTCTTCGGATTAGCTTGAAACCTAGCACAATCTACACCAACAAACATAATGTCAGGTCCTTTTGAAGCAGAGTTAAACATAAAGTGATCCAATCAGCCCTGGCCCGCTATAAGCTCGCTACCACACTCGCTGGCTATTCACTTCTCAGTACCGCGTCTTCCGAGATATGATTTCATCTCTGAATCGGACGTGGCGTGAAATGGGCGCACGTCAAACTTGTTCCTTCCATCCCGAAACGCTCCATTAGTCCAGGATTCATAGAAAGTTACTTAGTTCGGAGGCCTAAAATCCTTTTCCCTACTGGTCAACTTTGTAACCCCAAAAACGAAATTTAACTCGCACATAGTACTCACTCTCGAACTTAGGCTTCATCACCTCCTGAAATACTGCACAATATGTTCGTCATGATATCCGATAAGATTGACTATCTCGACGTACACTCTGCTACAAGATAAAGTGTTCTCCCTTCCTCTTAACAACAAGCAGAGTACTTATCTACCTAACCCCTTGTCAAAAACCGTTCGCTAAACAATGGACTTTCTCACCTGTTGGTATACGAGGTCTCCTATCACACGCCCTGTTGTCTGCCTATGCAATCCATCTATTAGAGACTTATCTCAACACGACTTTCTACTCTACCAGGCAATTTTGGATCTGCTAAATTCCCCCGTGGGCCGGTTTGTTCTACATACAAACCAGGCATCATTTTATTCGTGATTGTGCTGAAAAGAACTTAATCAAATTGGTAAAAGTGGCAACAGAAGATAATAATGCAGATTTATTTACCAAAGCATTTGATAAGTCACGGTTTGAGTATTTAATCCAACTGAATGGAATGCGCAACCCAGAGTAATTTGACCTTAGTAGTAGTAGTTTATTTTCTTTTGTAGTCGTAGTATTTCTTTCTTTACAGTAGTCTGCTAATTTAGGAAAGTTTCTATCTTTAGTAAGTTTCTATTTTTAGTAAGTTAGTAGGTTATCTTATTTTATTGCTATTTCTTATGAAAAACAAAAGAAAAAAGAGAGAAAATCATAAAATACAAAAAAAGAGAATATCAGAAAAAGAGTTAAGTCTTAGATTCATAGGTTCAAAGTGACGAAAATTAGCACAGTCATTACACACTCTAAGTGTTTAGGCTTTCACACATAATGCAACTAAATTCTAAGTGTTATACTTTATTTAGTTTGATGTGTTGGTAGGCATAATGCATATAGGGAATCTCAAGGCTAATAAAATATTCTAGAAAAAGTCAAGCGTGTCACTAACTTAGATGTATGACCAATCGGTCTTAATATTTATGTACAAGACATACAAACTTTGAGTCTAAATGAGGTATGCAAACTTTCTGGGGATGTATGGCAACATCAAATACATCTTAAAATGGAAAGAATAGAAAAATCATACAAAATTGAGAGTCGAAAACATGTAACTTTGTTGTACGTAAGTACAGACCTGTTGCCTCTGTTTAGATTCGGGTTAGCAGATATGTCGCTCTGTTGTACGTCAGTACAGACCTGTCACCGCTGTCTTGCTAACTTAAAAAAAAAATAAACCTTAAGTCAATCTAAGACACTTTGTTGTATGAAAATACAGACCTGTGTCCGATGTTTGTCTTTAAAAGAAAGTTTTCAAATACCAACAAGTTAGAATCTTTGTTTGTGTGCCTTGATCATAATAGTATGTCTATGTCTGAGTCACGTAAGATAATTTCATGATAAATAAAAATGCCAAGGGATATTCCGAAATGTAGAGTGTTTAAAGGGGTAAAATACCAACAATCGACTAAATAGGTATGTCACGACAAACAATCAAAGGAATCAAAAATTCCTAAGTGTGAAAGTTTAAGTACTGAAAGTAAGTATCAGACATCGCTATCTGATTGAACCTTTCTTAGACTATACTCATCAAAAAGATTTTGTTTAGTATTTAGCTTAGGTTGTAAATTTTATAAGTATAGCTTAAGTCTAGATTAAATTTTTGGTCAAACTTTTATTTTTATTTTATTTTATTTTACTTTAGTTTATTTTATTTTATTTTAGTTTAATTTTTACTTAGGTAAAAGGTCAAAAATTACTGAGGGTGCATTCAAAGTTGGATAAAATAAACATTGCGTGAAATATCTTGTGCTTAGGGTAAAAGATTTGGCATAGTTTATCTTGTTACACAATACCGTAGAAGAAGGTTGAAAAAGTTGAAATTATTTCAAAAATTTTCGAAATTTTTCTAAGTGTTTGGTGTTTTCGAGTTTAGGACAGACTCGAATTGGGAAAGCTTCGAATCTGTCAGTAGATTCGAGTCTGGCCTTAGATTCGAAGGTTGGTAGTATATATAGGTCAACAGTGAAGTCATTAAATACTTACTGGTTTCGAATCTATATTCTCGAATCTAATCAGGCGATTTCGAATCTGTGCTCGAATCTATCGTTTCTCTCGTACACGACAATTTGTCAAGATTATTGCTAAGGAGTTCGATTCTACTGTTGTATCTAGGTATAATCAACTTGATTGTACAAGATTCATGTAGTTTTATACACCATTTTAGGCAAAATCATCGATTTTTTTGAAGGTTTAAGGGTCTAAATCGTGTTTTCAAAAATTACAAAGTTTGGACCAATAAATAGTCAAATTAAAGGCACATATCTGTGATTAGTAACTAGTAGGACTAATGAATGTAATTTTCTAAGTCCAAAAAGGTTAAAATCAAGAGATTTGGTGTTTGAGTAGAGTTGGCGTTTCGAATCTGTTCCTGAGGTTTCTCGAATCTGTCATTAGACTCGAGAAGGACACTAGATTCGATTCTGTCATCAAACTCGAAAGGGGGACTTATTCGAATCTGTCTTTTATTTGCATTATTTAATTTAAATTTTATTAGACTTGTAGAAATTTAATTGTGTTGGATTTTGTACTTAAACAAGTTCAAAATAAAACAGATTTGAATTTAAACAAGTTTATTGATTTTTAATGAATCTAATAGTTTTGTTTATTGTGCAGAAATGGCTGTACGAGCTTTTGTGCCTAAGCACAATATGGTCCTTCATCCTGATCATCATCTCCCTGAGGCGCAGGGATTCAGACAAATGCTAGATTTTTCTAGTAGAATCTAGGATTGGTTTTGCGTTGTCTCATAATGTTCAGCTCGTTTTACCTTATATTCGTCAATTTTATGATCATCTTCAGGTAGACTGCTCGGTCACCCCTACAGTGCTACGAACTCGCATAGCTGGACAACCGCTAGTATGTTCGGCGGATATGCTGCGTCAGGTATTGCAGCTGGGTACACAAGAAGAAGAGTCTGGACCAATCGAGTTTCCTTTGAATATTAGGCAAGCGGCCTTTCAGAGAATGGGTTATAGTCTCGATGTGACGAAGGTGTCCTATATGAAGAGCGGGTTAATCGGCCAATAGAGATTTCTTGCTCATGTCTTTATGGTATGCTTTGCACCAAAGAAAGCCGGTTTTGACTATATGGTTGCGAAAATCCAGTCTGGGATAGTCGCGATAGTGTATAATCGACCATACAGTTTCTCGGAAATGTTTTTCTCCGAATTTGTTCACCAGATCATCGCTCCAGAAAATCAACAGTTCCTGCTGTATCCACGGTTCATCATGATGCTGATCAGGCACTTCTTGCCAAATCTGCCTCCGTCGAATGAGATTCAGAGCGTAGCTATAATGGATAAGAGGATCTTCGCTGATTGTTCCTCGCACAGAGGACGATTGGCTGTTCCAGTTGAGCGTCCGTTGTTTGGAGCCATCTTGGATAGGAATTTTGAAGCCCCAGATGTTGCCAACTGGGCAGGGGAAGTTGAAGTTCGAGCCAGGCAGCCTCCACAACAACAACAACAACCACAGCCACCACGTGCACAAAGGCGAAGACAAAGAACCTCTGCGAGTCAAACTCAGGCGTCTAGGCCTTCTACCAGTCAGCAGCCAATGGTACAGGAAGCAGGGCCTTCAAGTGCCGTTCCAGATGCCGAAGAAATAGCCCAAACATTAGAAGAAATATGGGCGTCTGGACCCCATGCAAATGAAGATATAGCTGCAGCATTAGTGGGCGAATTACTTGAGTCTCCTGAGGGAGAAGAAGATGTGTTGAGAGATGTGGACGAATATGTGCCAGAGCAGGCTGATAATGTTTTGTCATCATCTGCAACCGAGTCGGAGGAAATGGAGGATATTGAAGTAGAAGCTCCAGAATCAGTGTCTACAGAACCTAATATTCAAATTGGAACGTATGGATCTAGGTTAGTAGTCAATGAAGATGCTTCGAGGAGGGGAGTATCTCGAGAATCTGATGATTCGGATTTTGAAGAGGAGGAAGTTGCTCAATTAGTGACGCGGCAACGGGCCAAGCGTCATAGGTTTATGCAAGGATCATCTTCAGCATCTGAAGCACAACCGGAAATCCCCCAAACTCAACATCAGGAACCTCAGACCACCACTCCACCACCACCACCACCTCGCGCTGAACCATATATTCCATCACCAATCAATCCTACGCCTATACAGTCTATTCCATCAACCTCGACCACATATACCGACAACCAACAGTTTTTGCGCTTAAAAGATAGAGTCGACTTCCAGGAACTCCAAATTTTTGGGCTAACAAGGGCAATCGGTGAAATTCAGGCGCATAATGCAAATCTCGATAAGGAGAATGCCGAGTTGAAAAAGATTGTGGAGAACGTCCAGGAAGAGAACACAGAGTTAAAATCATTTGTAGCAGATCAGGCCGCAGAGATAAGGGCGATGCGCTCCCTAATAGAGCAGTTAATGAAAAATGTACAGGCTCAAGGGGAGACGTCGTGCCGTGATCAGGCAATACAGAGGCCGAGAGAAGATGATGATGAAGACAACCAAGGCAATGATCCCAGCCCTAAAAGTCAGGATGAGCCAGTAGATTTTTCTGCTGCTCAGTCTGCTCAATCTCAGGGGGAGCCTAGTCTAGCAGAAGGTGAAGGAGGAGAGGCTGGTTCTTCAAGAACTTTGGATAGTGATCGGATCATTTTATACCGACTTTAATGTGTTTAAATGATATTATTTTATGTATAAAGTATTGGTATAATGCTACATTTAATTGTTTTTATCAATTGAAGGGTTAAATCTTAAAAGGAGTTAAAATGAGTAAATTGTGCCTTGGAATGTTCTACTATTGATAAAACTCATTACGCATGTAGGTAATCCTCTCAAGTAAAAGTCTGGCAGATTTGAGCGCAATCGGAGAAGATTTATAGAAAGCCAAGCGCAGACTGGGGCGCAGCCCTGCTCCCCAACCGAGTGCTCAACAGAATGATTTATTCTGCCAAAATACGCGATTTTAGACCCAAGCGCAGGGCGGGGCGCAGGCCTGCGCCCACGGCTGCGCCCAACCCATAAAATATTAATTTCGTGATTTTTAGGGTTTTTCAGAGCTGCCTATATATATGACAAGCTTCCAGACGAAAAAACACACATATTTTGAAGAGAAATTGAAGAGAAAAAGAGGAAGAAAGTCCCAGATTTACGATGTAGTCTGCGCGACAACCAACGACGAAGGGTTGGGGTTTGGTTCCTTCTAGACTCCATCTTTCGCCCATCAATCCAACAACTACGAAGCTTGTTCCTGACAAGTTCAATGTTTCGTACGCGTTGGTTGATGATCTCGATATTATTGTTCAAGGGTTTGTTTATTATTTAAGTATTTATGTTTTTCGTTGATTTATTATTGTAACGAACGATATGTTTTATTAGTTTTCTGTGTGATTATTATTTAAAGATATTGTTCCGTTAACTTCTATTTATATCTTTATCGTAAGATGCGTCGTAGCCGTGTTACATGCCGTGCCGAGCTCATTAGATTAGGAGTTAAGACGGACTGTGAACATGACACGATTCGTGCCCAAAATACGGATTGCGATAGATGTGATTGTCATAACTATGTCTATGTGGTTAGGTTACAAAGATAATTAATCGGAATCATAAATAATTAAATAATTAGCAACCTTAGATCAATTATCCATAATTCCACCCAAACCTTAAACCCGAAGTCGTTGGCGTTCTTATTTTCTTTAAGTTTTCTTAACAAAGCTATAATTAATTTTCCAACGTTCCTCTCAATTGCTTCCTTCCTTCAATTAGTTTAATAATTAGTTTTTATTATTAGTTAATAACTATCGTAGAATATTATTGATAACCACATGCTCCCTGAGGAGACGATCCCACTTACCCTAGCTATAAGTTAAGGTGATTGGTGTTTTTATAAATTATTTTTGAACGCTTTACGACGAGCGGATATCAAAATGGCGCCGTTGCCGGGGAGCTAGTGCGCTTATTAGTCTTGTTTTACGGTAGTTGTTTAGGTTTACTTTGGTTTAATTTAATTTAATTTATTTTCGTTATTTTATTTATTTAGTTTTTATTTAGTTGTTTTTTTTTGTTTTTATTATTTGTTTAATTTCTTGGAATGGAATCTTCATATAATTATGATTATTATCCATCCATACATAATTACTCGGATTATAATGATCAATATTATTCTAATTATGATAATCATGATTCTTACTACTCGAGTCGTGATTCGTACAATCCATGGGAACGACATCCGGATTCCGATGAGTATTATTATAATGATTATTATCCATCTCAGCAGCAATTATATGATGAAAATCGGTGCTATCAAGAGAATGTCATGACATCCATGAGGGAATGCATGACATTTATGGAGGCAAACACCAAACATCTCCAATATCTCGTGAACACATGGGGGCAAATCACCGATCTTTTTTTAAAACAAGAAGCGGAGAGGGAGATGTACATGGAGCCGGATGATGACTTTTATGATGAGCGAGGATTCGAGCATCAAGATATCCATCAAGAGACGTCCTTAGAATTACTAAACTTTAACGAGGAAGAGAGAGTCAAAAGTGAAGTTGTTATAAAAGATCTGCTCCAACCATCAACGGAGACAACTCCATATTTCGAACTCCCTTATTTCAATTATTATTTAAAAAGTTTAATGCCTGAAACTAGCTCTAGTTCAATGCTAATTATTTTTCATGATATTTCAGGTACCTATGGAGTACGAATCGCACGAAGGAAAAAACCGATCAAATATCCGGGTAATGTATGTGGACAACGTGACAAACCACCTTGAAGAGGTATCGTGTGGCTGAAGACGTAAAACTTAGCGCTTCTTGGGAGGCAACCCAATGAACTTTGTGGGTGTGTTTAATAGAAACCCTCACGAGACTATAACTCGTCCACCCGGGCTACCGGGGGGTTTAAAGGCTTGTTGCACATGCTAAGTGCAATCGTGATCCCTACGAAAGTGAGGTTTAGTGTATATTTATGTTTATTTAGTTTAAGGTTCCAATTATTGTTATTTTAGTGCATTATAGTTTATAGTTCTCAAATGCATATCATGTGTGATTTAAAAGAAAATATAGGTGCAGTAGGGAATTAAGTTGGGGATGTTTGCTCTCACCCCAATTACCAATGCTTAAAATGATTTAACTCACCTTTTAATTAAATCATGATATGAATCGCTCATATGCATTTTAGTTTATTGCATTTAATTAGCTTGCATCATTATAATTTGTCAATTTAATTAATAGTATTCTCATGACTTTTAAGTATTATAACGAGAATTGGTAGATAATTAAGTTGGGGATGTTATTCCACCCCAACTGCGGCTTCAAACGACTATCTCGCTATTTATTTAACTATGTCATGAAAATAAATACATTCATTTTTTAGGCATGATTTTACATTATTCGTACACTCATCCACTTGAATCTCAGTCTAATCTATATTGGTATTGGGACAATGATGTCCAAAGTTGAAGAGGAGGATTGACTTGCAAGGAGATATAATGTATATGAGTGGATGATTACATTGCGAAAGATAGAAGGCGACCGACCCAGGATTTTGCATTTAATGATCAGGTCCCTTCGTTCCTTTTGTTATGTTTTAAATAGTAGTGTGCGAGTGTGCTTGCATTTAAATTAGTTTAGTTTTTCATGATTTTTAATTTTTAGTTTTTATTTTACATTTGTGTGTTCACCCTTGAACAATAGTGTTTTGATTAATCAACTAAAAGTAATAATGCACTGATCTTATCTCCCTAACTTATTTTGGTTTGAGCAAGTAACTTAAAATGATGATTCTAGTTAGGAAATAGATTAATACCAAGTGATATCAGTGATGATCAAGTTAATTTAAAAATTATTAAAAAGAGTCATAACAAATGTGCATGCATGAGATTAATAAAAGAATTTGAGTATGTTACACTCGTGTGTGGTTTTAAAGAATAAAACACTTTATCAAAACCAACATTTCAAAAGACATCGATACACCTAAGCAATAAGGGGGAGTGTTGCAAGTAAATCCGTGAGGCGTAGGTGCTTAAACTGTAAGGGGTGGCCTAACGAGTTCGGAAAAGAAGTCTGAGGGGTATTCTATACCTAATCCCCTAAAGCCAACTGGTTTGGGAGCGGTTGACCAATTTTCCGTTACATGGACTCGTTAGAAAAGTCATGTTCAAACCCTTAATAAAATAACTCGTAAGTGTGCTAAATGAAATTATCAAATGATAAGTGAGTTCATTATAAACGTCAAAACCGGTAAAATTGCATGCATGTAACCTTGAGCAAAAATAGGTGGTTTATGGTGAGGAATGTTTGGGAGGTAAAGTGTTGATAGCGGTTTTAACACAGTGTAACGGAAACGAATTTTTAGTTATGATCATGCATGGACGTTTAGTATGAAGGCTGTTACTAATTTGATAAATTAATTAGAGAGTCACTGATTTATCATACGCCTGGTAAAAGAAATCTTGAACATTAAAGTCTGATTTAGTTTTCTTGCTCGGGACGATCAAGGTTTAAGTTGGGGATGTTTGATCGGATCATTTTATACCGACTTTAATGTGTTTAAATGATATTATTTTATGTATAAAGTATTGGTATAATGCTACATTTAATTGTTTTTATCAATTGAAGGGTTAAATCTTAAAAGGAGTTAAAATGAGTAAATTGTGCCTTGGAATGTTCTACTATTGATAAAACTCATTACGCATGTAGGTAATCCTCTCAAGTAAAAGTCTGGCAGATTTGAGCGCAATCGGAGAAGATTTATAGAAAGCCAAGCGCAGACTGGGGCGCAGCCCTGCTCCCCAACCGAGTGCTCAACAGAATGATTTATTCTGCCAAAATACGCGATTTTAGACCCAAGCGCAGGGCGGGGCGCAGGCCTGCGCCCACGGCTGCGCCCAACCCATAAATTATTAATTTCGTGATTTTTAGGGTTTTTCAGAGCTGCCTATATATATGACAAGCTTCCAGACGAAAAAAATACATATTTTGGAAGAGAAATTGAAGAGAAAAAGAGGAAGAAAGTCCCAGATTTACGATGTAGTCTGCGCGACAACCAACGACGAAGGGTTAGGGTTTGGTTCCTTCTAGACTCCATCTTTCGCCCATCAATCCAACAACTACGAAGCTTGTTCCTGACAAGTTCAATGTTTCGTACGCGTTGGTTGATGATCTCGATATTATTGTTCAAGGGTTTGTTTATTATTTAAGTATTTATGTTTTTCGTTGATTTATTATTGTAACGAACGATATGTTTTATTAGTTTTCTGTGTGATTATTATTTAAAGATATTGTTCCGTTCGCATCTATTTATATCTTTATCGTAAGACGCGTCGTAGCCGTGTTACATGCCGTGCCGAGCTTATTAGATTAGGAGTTAAGACGGACTGTGAACATGACACGATTCGTGCCCAAAATACGGATTGCGATAGATGTGATTGTCATAACTATGTCTATGTGGTTAGGTTACAAAGATAATTAATCGGAATCATAAATAATTAAATAATTAGCAACCTTAGATCAATTATCCATAATTCCACCCAAACCTTAAACCCGAAGTCGTTGGCGTTCTTATTTTCTTTAAGTTTTCTTAACAAAGCTATAATTAATTTTCCAACGTTCCTCTCAATTGCTTCCTTCCTTCAATTAGTTTAATAATTAGTTTTTATTATTAGTTAATAACTATCGTAGAATATTATTGATAACCACATGCTCCCTGAGGAGACGATCCCACTTACCCTAGCTATAAGTTAAGGTGATTGGTGTTTTTATAAATTATTTTTGAACGCTTTACGATGAGCGGATATCAGATAGCGACATGATAGATGCGCTAAAAGATATTGAGGAAGAGCTAATAGAATTTGACTTTGAAGATGAAGTCGAAGAGTTGGAGGAAGGGGAATTCATTCCTGAGGAGGTTGTTGACTGGAAATCTGACGGCGAAGTGATAGAGAACGAGGACGATCATGTCAACGAGGTGATAATAAATTCACAACCTATCACGGAACTATATGTGGGCAATAATCATAACGTGATTGATATAGACTACATCAAGATAGCCTCAGTCGAAGACACAGAACTTGAAGAGGCAGAGAAAGAGCCATCTAGAGCTGAGTTGATAAAACTTTGGTTTAAGAAGGAAGAAAAGAAAGAACAGCTGAAGATGAAAAAGAAGATGAGAATTCCGGGTGCTGGAAATTTCTCAGGAGGGATTATCAGCTGGTTCTTTGACCGAGAACTGCAGCTGTTTACTTTGAAAAGAAGAGATGGCCTACAATACTTGAGGCGAACACTGAAAGCATTCAATACACTGCCCAAGATTGAAGTAAAGGAATTAGCATGGAAAGAACTGGTCAATATCGGCGAGGACCCGTACGCTGAAGTTATGGCAAAAATAATAAGAAAAGAGGGTCGTTCGGGAAAGTTTGAAAGCCTTAAGCCGAGATCAGGCAAAAGAGTAGAGGATGGATCAAGGATAGATCCTCATACTGGAAGGCCTTGGGCTAGAATGGTTTATAAGCCAGTCAAATGCTTGAAAAGGGTGCCTATGAAATCGATGCCACAGAATATTTTGAGCAACATGAAATAGTGGTACGTCGATAATGACACAGCAGAAGCAGTCATGGAGGATACACAGGACAAAGTGATTTTGAGAGTGTATGATCCACTGCACTTAATAAATCTATCAAAGGACCACCTGAAGAAGCTACATGATCAGCCTATCTTCTTTATTGAAGCATGGAGATCTGAAGCCAGGAAGTTCCAGAAGGTAGTAAAAGTTTGTATAGATGCTGGTTTATATGCAGGCAGTAGTATATATAGTTCTAGTACTTAAACTTGATGTAAATAGTTAGAAGTTATCGTCAAGGGGGAGTCTGTTGGTACACCCTGTGTGACGATAGCAGTTTAAGCGATCTAACATTTTGGTTTAAGTAATATTCAAGGTATTGGGAATTAACTAGTGTTTGATATATATGTTTATGTATGTTTGTCAGTTATTGATTGTGTGTTTGAACTTGATGTAACATATTACAAGAAGTTCAAACATAAAGTTCAAAGATTTATTCAAGCATAAGTTAATAACATAAGTTTCAACACTTAGTTGTTTATGTGAGAAGGTAAATTCGAATTATCTAAGACTAGGATTCGAATCTAGTTAGATTCGAATGAGCCTCTTGGTAGATTCGAATGTGACTGCGTAGGCAGATTCGAGAGTGTCATTGTGGACAAACTCGAATGGGCCTTGGGCCAGATTCGAGTTTGGCCCATAACAGACTCGAATCAGGGTCTATAATTAGGGATAGACTCGAGATATTATTGGACTTTTTGCAGAATTCGTGAGGGATTAAGCATTAAGCGATCTCGAGTTTATCATCAGTGTTAGTGCAGTTTCGGAGAGAATCAGTTCGTAGGATCGTTCGTGTGTCGTTCGTTCAGCCTCTGATAGTCTCCGTGTTTCCGATTGAGAGTTGTTTCCGTCAACCCGTTAACGAGGATTCCGCACTCGTTGACGGCTCCGCGTCTAGATAGGTCTCGTAGTGGTAGACCTTACACCGTGCAAGAAAGGAAAACAACACAAGAAGGTACACAAGTCCAAGACTCAGAACTCAATAGCTGCCACATTCGATTTGTTGCATATGGACTTCTTCGGACCAATCAACAAAAGGAGTATAGGTGGTAGTTGGTACTGTTTAGTTATTACTGACTACTCACGTTTTTCTTGGGTTTTCTTATTAGGTACAAAGGACGAGACGGCTGCCAAGCTCATCGGGTTCTTAGACAAAGTGGAAAATTCTTACGGAACGAGGGTTAAGCGTATCAGAAGTGATAACGGAACAAATTTTAAAAACACGGTTATTGGTGTATATTGCCTATCAAATGGCATAGTGCATCAATTTAGTGCACCTTTTGAGCCACAACAAAATGGGGTGGCCGAACGGAAAAACAGGACTTTGATTGAGGCAGCAAGGACCATGCTTTCGGATTCAAAGCTTCCTACCATGTTTTGGGGGGAGGCAGTGAATACCGCGTGCCATGTTTTAAACCGTGTCCTTACTGTCAAATCATTGAACAAAACCTGTTATGAAGTTTTGAATAAAAGGCCACCAAATTTAACTGGCTTCGAACCTTTTGGGGTACCATGTACGTTAATGAAAACACAACATCAACCAAAATTTGGTGAAAAGGCTGATGAAGGTTATTTCCTAGGTTATGTGTCTAATTCACCAAATAAAAGGGTTTTTAATAAATCAAATGGTACAGTAGAGATTGTGTATAACATTGAAGTCACAAGTTATACACATGAACCCCAAACTGGTCCGGAATGGATATTTGATTATGACAAATTGTTTGAGTCATTTAACATTCCTTTGGATGGAAATGCAGGTACAATCGGACAAAACTTGTCGTCATTAAATTTGAATGATGAGGGTCAAAGTTTTCCGAGAACCACCTTTCCATCAACATCCGAGCCTACATCAACTGAAGATAGATCTCCAGAAGAAAATGATTCTGAAGTGCCTACAGACGAAAATCAGACAACAAATTCTAACTCTGAAGACAGTGTCCATGAGGAAGAAAATGTGGAGTCTGAAGTCTTTCCCCCGTTAGGAGAGATAGGATCAAACTTAGGAGATAATCTTAGGGTTGACGAGATAGAGACATCTAGGATTAATAAGAATCATCCTATTGAGAGTATCATAGGAAATCCTAATGCTGGTGTGAGGACTAGGAGTAGTTTGAATAACAACACAGTGTTGTTGTCGATGATCAATGACTCTGAGGCCTTTCATACTTGCCTCTACTCATGTTTAATCTCGCAAGTAGAGCCGAAAAATGTGCAAATGGCACTAAAAGACAACTCTTGGGTTGAAGCGATGCAGGAAGAAGTATCACAGTTTAGGAAACTAGAAGTGTGGGAGTTAGTTCCATTACCTCGAGGAGAAATTGCAATAGGAACCAAATGGGTTTTTAAGTGTAAGAGAGATGATCAGGGTATAGTCACTCGCAACAAAGCAAGGCTTGTGGTAAAGGGTTTCAATCAAGAGGAAGGAATCAATTACAATGAAGTGTTCGTGCCAGTGGCAAGGCTTGAAGCAATCCGTTTGTTTCTAGCTTTTGCTTCCTTCAAAGGTTTCAAAGTTTATCAACTCGACATAAAGAGTGTGTTTCTTTATGGGAAAGTGAAGGAGCTGGTGTATGTGGAACAGCCGCCTGGGTTTACTGATCCAAAATATCCAGACAGAGTATATCGGTTAGATAAGGCTTTGTATGGATTGCATCAAGCACCGAGGGCGTGGTACGAGACATTATCTAATCATCTTTTAGACAACGAGTTTGAAAGAGGGAGAATAGATAGTACGCTGTTTGTGAAACGAATAGGTGAACATTTCATCTTGGTACAAGTGTACATCGATGATATAATTTTCGGGTCATCAGACGAGCAGATTTGCACAGATTTTGAAAAGGTGATGAAGTCAAAATTTGAGATGAGTGCGATGGGTGAGTTAAACTTCTTTCTGGGTTTGCAAGTTGGACAGAGGAAGGAGGGAATGTTTATCCATCAGACGAAGTATGTCTACGATATTCTAGAGCGCTTCGGGATGGAGGGAACAAAGTTGACTGCTCACTTCAGCACGCCGATTCAACTGAATCATAATCTCGGACCGTGTACAGAAAGTGATACCGATGTGGATCCGACGTTATATCGGTCCATGATTGGGTCACTCATGTATTTAACTGCTTCTAGACCTGATATAATGTTTGCTGTGTGTATTTGTGCTAGGTTTCAAGCTAATCCAAAAGAGATGCACATGAAAGCTGTGAAGCGGATTCTGAGATACCTCAAGTCAAAACCGAAGCTGGGACTTTGGTATCACGCGGAGGGCGATCTGGAATTGGAGGCGTTCACGGATTCTGACTATGGAGGATGCAGCTTGACTCGCAAGTCAACAACTGGAGGTTGTCAGTTCCTTGGAGGGAGGCTCGTTTCCTGGCAATGCAAGAAACAAACTTCGGTAGTCGTGTCAACGTGCGAGGCCGAATATGTTGCTGCGGGTAGTTGCTGTTCACAGGTTCTGTGAATACAACAACAATTGCGGGATTACGATTTGACTTATACTCATACTCCTATTAGGATAGATAACCAGTCAACTATTGCAATAACAAATAATCCAGTTAAACACAATAAAACCAAGCACATAGACATAAGACACCACTTTCTTCGTGATTGTGCTGAAAAGAACTTAATTAAGCTGGTAAAAGTTGCAACGGATGATAATAATGCGGATTTATTTACCAAAGCTTTTGATAAGTCACGTTTTGAGTTTTTAGTTCAACTAAACGGAATGCGTAATCCAGAGTAAATTGACCTTAGTAGAGTTTATTTCCTGTTATAGCAGTAGAGTTTCTTTCTTTTTATAGTAAGTTTTAGTAGCTTAGGAGATTTTCCTTTTATAGTAAGTTAGTAGGTTATTTTATTTTCTTACTCTTATTTATGAAAAACAAAAGAAAAAAGAGAGAAAACCATAAAAAATTCAAAAAAAAAAAAAGAGAATATCAGAAAATGAGTTAAGTCTTAGATACATAGGTTCAAAGTGACGAAAATTAGCACAGTCTTTACAATCTCTAAGTGTTAAGCTTTCACACATAATGCACCTAAATTTTTAAGTGTTATACATTATCTGGTTTGATATGTTGGTAGGCATAATACATATAGGGAGTCTCAAGGCTAATAAAATATTCAAAAAAAAGTCAGACGTGTCACTAACTTATATGTATGACCAATTGGTCTTAATTTTTATGTTAGAGACATACAGACAGTGATTCTAAATGAGGTATGCAAACTTTCTGGGGATGTATAGCAACATCAGATACATCTTAAAGAAATGGAAAGAATAGAAAAATCATGATACTGAGTTGAGAGTCAAAACAAGTAACTCTGTTGTACGTACTGGTTTGACTCGAGTTAGCAAGATAAGTCGCTTTGTTGTACGTCGGTACAGACCTGTCACCGCTGTCTTGCTAGCTTTAAAATAAACTTTAAGACAAACTAAGACACTCTGTTGTATGTAAATACAGAACCGTGTCCGACGTTTGCCTTTTAAAGAGAGTTTGCAATACCAAAAAGTTATAATCATTGTGTGTATGCCTTGATCATAAAAGTATGTCTAAGTATGAGTCACGTAAGGTAATTTTTTGATAAATAAAAAGGCCAAGGGATATTCCGAAGTGTAACATGTTTAAAGGGAAAATAATACCAACAATCGGCTAGAAATGTATGTCACGACAAACAATCAAAGGATTCAAAAATTCATAAGTGTGAAAGTAAAATACTGAAAGTGCGTATTTGACACCGCTATCTGATTGAACCTTTCTTTGACTATTCTCGTCAAAAATATTCTATTACTGTTAAATATAGGATGTAATGTAACATCCCTAATTTGAGCCTGGTACGTGGATTTAATTTATTGGCTCATTTATTTTATTATTATTGCGTGTTCCAATTAAATTCTGTTTCGTGGATTTAACGTGTCAAAATTGAGTGATACGTGTCTCCGAGCTAATAATTAGTGGATTAATTATCTCCTCGAGATCGTGGATTTAATTGAGTCCTAATGATATAATTTGTGAAAAAGTAATATCGGGTCCGGATTTATCGGGTTCGGGACTTACCTAAAAAGGAAATGGATATATATGGATTGAGAGCTTATCATCTTTTCATTTCTTCTCTTATCCAAAACCTAGAAATAGAAAGTATGTGAAGTGTGTGTACGTGAAAGAGCTCTGAAGCAGCAACTTTGGATTCAAGAGTTAGATTGAGGTGCTGAATTCATTATCTTCTTCATCATCTTGTGTTATTGAGTTTCCAAAGGTAAGTGGTTATGAATTTGAGTAGTTAAATCTTGAGATGTGTTTGTATTGTTAAGGGTTTGTGGGTTTGATTGTTTAAGTATTATAGTGAAGTTATATATGGATTTTGAGAAGCTTTGGGGCTGAAAATCGAGTTGGGATGGGGATTTTATCCCTAGACAGAACCAGAGTAGCGAAGCAGGGAAGCTGGAGCAGCAGAAAGCGCGGCGCGCTCGGAGGGGAAACGCGGCGCGTTCGAGAGGCCAGAGGCTGAGTTGGGTAGGTGCTGTTAGGGGTCGGGTTTGGGAGTTTTTGGGATTGCGTTTTATTTAAGATTGTTGAGTTGGGTTTGAATTAAGCTTCCGGGGTTCCGTTGGGTTTGTTTTGGGTCGGATATATTGTGATTCGGGTTTTGATCGGTTTTTCGGGGTTTCGGTTGGGATTAATTATGGGGGTTTTGGAGTCGGGTTTCGTTTGGGATTTTCGAGCCGGGTTTTGATCAGGCTTTCGGGTCGGTTATGAGTTGGATTATAGATTGTTATGTGTATCTTTTGAAATGAGTTTATGCTAACGGTTGGGATCCATGCGATTTCAGGGACGAGTCAGCGAGGCGAGCCGAGTCAGAAATTCCGGGATTAGTGGATCGACCAGGTGAGTACCCGAGTTCTTTTCTAAACCGCGGGACTGTTTTCCGAGTCATGATTGTGCAGTTAGCTTTGTATATGTGTATATTGTGTATTGTGAATGAGACAGGGACGTGGGCGCCAGGTATGATTCTATTTCCCACATATGTGTTATATGTGTGCATGAGACGAGATCCAGTCCGGGGGTCCGTGATGAGTTCCATACGGACGGTGATTCGCGATGTGAGATCGCGTGGGTTGACTATCCCTAACAGTCCTTGGAGCGTGTATACACGGCAGGGCCTGTAGCCGGTTCGCGCCCGTGCTACAGGGTTGTGGCTAACCACCGGTGCGCACGGTCGTTAGCTGGGGAGGAGTCCCCTTCAGTGATATTGTGTGCAGGGCTTCGGATCCCATGCTGAGTGTTCATACCTACTTTATACTGCTGATTGCCAGAGACAGAGATTGAGCTTGTGTTGTGTGTATGTGCTACGTGTTCGCATGCTATGTGTTTACTGTGCAGAGTCTAACCCTCGAGTACTCACGAGCTTTCGAGCTTACGTATTCGAGTCTTCCATGTTCAGGGTTTCAGTGAAGAGTTCAGTAGCTGGGCTTGTTGATCAGAGACTCGCCGTTATGTGAAGACTGTTGTAGCTGCCTTTGTCATCAATTATGTTAGTGTTTGTGTCTTATGGGATATTGTTAATCAGTGAATGATGTGTAAACAATATTATGTGAAAGTTTTTAATTAATGGTGATTCCGAGTTATCCTATGACATATGTGTAATTGAGCTATTGAGATGTGCTACCTGTGCATTGTATTGACGTGGCATTTCCGGGATCGGGGAGGGTGTTACAGCATGGTATCAGAGCTTGTGGTTTGAAGTCTGAGTATCAATTAGTGGATGCTTAACTTAAACCTTGTTCCGATCCGTGGGGGATCCATTGCGATTGATTCTAGTGGAATTAATTAACCTGGCTTAGTGTATAACGCTGGGTGACCTATCTATGGTTCTCAATTGTTTTGGTTTGTGCAGATAGTTATGGCAGATCAGGGCGAGGGATCCGGCGCGGGCAAGCTGCCAGAGGACGAGTTCATTCGCAAGTCAGAGCTTCTGGGGGTATTGACTGAGTTTTACAGGCAGCAAAAAGAGCGGGAGCGGGGACAGGATCAGGGTATGGGATCACGTGCTGGGGGTGGTCAGGATACGGGTACGGGTGCCTCTTCATCTATGTCTCGTCGAGGGGGTTCGTTTAAGGATTTCATGACCGGGAATCCGCCAGAGTTTAGAGGCGGGGGTGAGCCAGGGATGGCTATGGCATGGGAACGCGAGGTAGAGGCTTCTTTTCGAGTTGCGCATGTGGATCCGAGAGACATGGTGGGGTATGCAGTTTATCTGTTGAGGGGAGGGGCATCTCAGTGGTGGAAATCTATCGAGTCAGCCATGACTTCTTCCGCAGCCTATGCGATGACGTGGGATCAGTTTAGAGCCGTGTTCGAGCTGCAGTACATTCCTAGAGACGAGAGGCGGGAGATGGAGCGGCGATTCCTACATCTACAGCAGGGAGAGATGACGGTGCAGCAGTATGTAGACCGGTTCAATGAGTACTCCCAGTTTGCGACTCATCACATCGCCACCGAGCAGCGAAAGGTTGATGCATTCGTTGATGGACTGCGAGCTGACATCAGAGAGTTCGTTGGGATGCACGAGATGCCTACATTTGCCAGAGCATTGGAAATGGCCCGCATCAGAGAACGGGAGATAGCTAAGCAGAGAGAGGACCCATTCTTTCAGCACCGACGTGAGAGGACTCCCGAGCGGTCCTCGAGAGACCGGAGGCATTCCAGAGACGACTCCAGGGAGCGACGTTCGGGTCAGAGTTCGAGAGATAGACGAGATAGAGACAGAGACAGGGACAGGGAGCAGAGATCGAGTGGACCGGGGCGGAGCCAGAGATCAGATCGGCAGAGTCAGAGGCAAAGTTCGAGATATACAGAGCAGAGTCAGAGCAGCGTAGGGCAGAGGTCTCGAGATGGGGGTGATAGGGGAGACAGTTCAGCTGGAGATCGAGAGTGCTTGAGATGCAACCGTCGCCACAGTAGGCCGTGCGTGCCTAGGTGTTATCGATGCGGCCAGCGTGGGCATGCTGCCGCCACGTGTACAGTTCCAGAGCCATTGTGCTTCCGTTGCGGGAGGCCGGGGCACAGGGTGCGAGACTGTCCAGAGTTGGGATCAGCGGTGCAGGGTGCGAGTTCCAGTGGGGCTAGAGCTGAGCCGTCGTCATCCGGTCGTCATGACTCTCGGGCGCGGGGTCGGGTATTTCAGGCGACTACAGAGGCAGCTCGAGATGATGCTGATATGGTTTCGGGTATGTCCTTCTGAGCTTGCTTTGAGTATGTGTCGATTGTGGGGCGGGTCATTGGGTTATGTCTGCGATAAGTGTATGTGTTCTGTTTCGTGTGACTGTTCTGTTATGTCTGTGATTATGTGGTTCAGTGATAGAGATGTGGAAGGGTTGTGTATGGGTTATATGGGATTGTTATATCTGGGTATGTGTGTGAGAGTGAGATATATCGTGGTAAGATGGGTTATCAGAGTTCTGGGATTGGGCATTGTGCTATGTTGAATGGATTAATCCTGTTGAGTTATGTGAGCCATGTGAGTATATATTGCGAATGTGTCGTGATGTGCTAGTGGATTATCGTATTGATAGTGGATTTAAGCTCTTGTGTGTGTGCTATCCATATCTATGATATTGCGTATTATGAGACGTGTTTATCGGTTGTGGTGGAAAGAGTTGAGAATTTTGTTGTGATAGTGGATTAGTATATTGAGAGTGGATTTAATCTTTTTATGAGTTTAACCATGTTTATGAGCTTGCGTTTAGTGATTCGATGGAGATGTCTTTATGTGTTGTGTTAGTGGATAATCTATACAGAGTCATGCGGGTATGTGATGAGGGAGAGTGAAAATCGATGGATTGAGATGATATGTGAATCCGGTGGCTTATGAGGTAATGCCACGTGAAGACTCTGTGAATAGAGGATCTATCAGTTGCCGATATGTGAATTAAGGGGATTTAATTGAGCTATTAGTGGATTGACTAACAGTGAAATGAAGATGTGCGATAGTGATGATTATGCCATTCAGAGTTCAAATGCGAATTTATCAAGAGTAGTTGATGATGTCGAGAATTGTGAGTCAACATTTTCGAGAATTTGATTTAGAGATGTGTAATTGCGAATGGGCTTGCGATAGATTCCGGGGACGGAATCTTTTTAAGAGGGGAAGATTTGTAACATCCCTAATTTGAGCCTGGTACGTGGATTTAATTTATTGGCTCATTTATTTTATTATTATTGCGTGTTCCAATTAAATTCCGTTTCGTGGATTTAACGTGTCAAAATTGAGTGATACGTGTCTCCGAGCTAATAATTAGTGGATTAATTATCTCCTCGAGATCGTGGATTTAATTGAGTCCTAATGATATAATTTGTGAAAAAGTGATATCGGGTCCGGATTTATCGGGTTCGGGACTTACCTAAAAAGGAAATGGATATATATGGATTGAGAGCTTATCATCTTTTCATTTCTTCTCTTATCCAAAACCTAGAAATAGAAAGTATGTGAAGTGTGTGTACGTGAAAGAGCTCTGGAGCAGCAACTTTGGATTCAAGAGTTAGATTGAGGTGCTGAATTCATCATCTTCTTCATCATCTTGTGTTATTGAGTTTCCAAAGGTAAGTGGTTATGAATTTGAGTAGTTAAATCTTGAGATGTGTTTGTATTGTTAGGGGTTTGTGGGTTTGATTGTTTAAGTATTATAGTGAAGTTATATATGGATTTTGAGAAGCTTTGGGGCTGAAAATCGAGTTGGGATGGGGATTTTATCCCTGGACAGAACCAGAGTAGTGAAGCAGGGAAGCTGGAGCAGCAGAAAGCGCGGCGCGCTCGGAGGGGAAACGCGGCGTGTTCGAGAGGCCAGAGGCTGAGTTGGGTAGGTGCTGTTAGGGGTCGGGTTTGGGAGTTTTTGGGATTGCGTTTTATTTGAGATTGTTGAGTTGGGTTTGAATTAAGCTTCCGGGGTTCCGTTGGGTTTGTTTTGGGTCGGATATATTGTGATTCGGGTTTTGATCGGTTTTTCGGGGTTTCGGTTGGGATTAATTATGGAGGTTTTGGAGTCGGGTTTCGTTTGGGATTTTCGAGCCGGGTTTTGATCAGGCTTTCGGGTCGGTTATGAGTTGGATTATAGATTGTTATGTGTATCTTTTGAAATGAGTTTTTGCTAACGGTTGGGATCCATGCGATTTCAGGGACGAGTCAGCGAGGCGAGCCGAGTCAGAAATTCCGGGATTAGTGGATCGACCAGGTGAGTACCCGAGTTCTTTTCTAAACCGCGGGACTGTTTTCCGAGTCATGATTGTGCAGTTAGCTTTGTATATGTGTATATTGTGTATTGTGAATGAGACAGGGACGTGGGCGCCAGGTATGATTCTATTTCCCACATATGTGTTATATGTGTGCATGAGACGAGATCCAGTCCGGGGGTCCGTGATGAGTTCCATACGGACGGTGATTCGCGATGTGAGATCGCGTGGGTTGACTGTCCCTAACAGTCCTTGGAGCGTGTATTCACAGCAGGGCCTGTAGCCGGTTCGCGCCCGTGCTACAGGGTTGTGGCTAACCACCGGTGCGCACGGTCGTTAGCTGGGGAGGAGTCCCCTTCAGTGATATTGTGTGCAGGGCTTCGGATCTCATGCTGAGTGTTCATACCTACTTTATACTGCTGATTGCCAGAGACAGAGATTGAGCTTGTGTTGTGTGTATGTGCTACGTGTTCGCATGCTATGTGTTTACTGTGCAGAGTCTAACCCTCGAGTACTCACGAGCTTTCGAGCTTACGTATTCGAGTCTTCCATGTTCAGGGTTTCAGTGAAGAGTTCAGTAGCTGGGCTTGTTGATCAGAGACTCGCCGTTATGTGAAGACTGTTGTAGCTGCCTTTGTCATCAATTATGTTAGTGTTTGTGTCTTATGTGATATTGTTAATCAGTGAATGATGTGTAAACAATATTATCTGAAAGTTTTTAATTAATGGTGATTCCGAGTTATCCTATGACATATGTGTAATTGAGCTATTGAGATGTGCCACCTGTGTATTGTATTGACGTGGCATTTCCGGGATCGGGGAGGGTGTTACATGTAATATTTAAAAATAGTGTAGATTAGTCTAAGTTTAAATTTTTGTTCAAAATTTTAATTTTAATTTTAATTTAATTTATTTTACTTCATTTTTATTTTTATTTTTATTTAGGAAAAAGGTCAAAGTTACGGAAGATGCATTCTTAAGTTGAATAAATAAACATTGCGTGAAAATCTTGTGCTTAGTATAAATAAATTTTGCATAGTTTGTTTCGTTACACGAAAAAGTTGGAAAAGTTGAATTTAATTCAAAAATTTTTCAAAATTTTTGAAATTTTCAGTTAAATTCGAAGTTAAGCCAAAGTCGAATATTACATTCGAATTTGGCAGTAAATTCGAATTTGGAGTCAAATTCGAAGGTGGTTAGTATAAATAGGTCAACAGTGAACATTCATTATTCATCTACTTTCGAATTTAGTCTTTCGAGTTTATATAGTGCGATTTCGAGTTTATTGCTTCGAGTTTGTCGTCTTCGAGTTTTCTCCTATTTGTCAAAGTTTTGTCCGTTTGTACTCGAGCATAGTACCAAATCTAAGTATAATCAACATCATTATACAAGATTTAGGATGTTTTAGACTCAATTTGAGCCAAAATCGACTAGATTTGAGGATTTAAGGGTTTTGAACTTTGTGATTCAAAATCACAAAGTTTGAACCGGTAAAACTTCAAATAAGTGGAAAATATCTTCAATTAGAACCTATTAGGACTAATGGATGTGATTTTCTAAGTCTAAAATGGTTTAAATCTTGGAGTTTTGATTTTGAAATGCCGACATTCAAGTTTGTTCTTATGTTCGAATTTGTCACTAAATTCGAATATATCACTAAACTCGAATTAAGGTTAATTCGAACATGTTATTCGAATTTGCTGTTAAAATTGAAATGTTTGAATAATTGTTAAGTCAAACTTGTAGAAATTCATATGTGTAGGATTTTGAACTTACATAGGTTCAAATTAAAACAAATTTGAATTTAAACAAGTTTATTTTTTATTTTGTCCCTTCTAATATATTTTATACTTTATTGTGCAGATATGGGGGATAGAGCGTTTATCCAAAAGCATAATATGGTCGTGTCACTAGACCGTGAGCTTCCTGAGGCTCAAGCATTTCGCCAGATGGTGGATTTTTTGGCTGCTTCAAGGGTGCCTTATGCCCTTTCGCACAATGTACAGATCGTGCTGCCTTACGTTAGGCAATTTTGGGATCATCTGCAGGTCGACTGCACAGTAACTCCGACAGTATTACGGACAAGGATTGCAGGACAGCCTCTCGTGTTCTCCGCAGATGTGTTGCACAGGGTTTTGCAGTTGGGGACAGCTGAGCAGGAAGCTGGGCCAATTGACTTCCCGTTGGAAGTTAGGCAAGCAACATTCTTAAGAATGGGGTATGGCCTTGATGTGGCAAAGGCATCGTACATGAAAAGTGTTTTAATTGCGCAGTGGAGGTATCTGACACATGTCTTCATGGTGTGCTTCACTCCAAAGAAAGCCGGTTTTGACTACATCGTGTCGAAGATGCAATCGGCGATGATAGCATTGGTCTACAATCAGAGGTTTAGTTACTCTGAAATGTTCTTTGCGGAGTTTGTTCACCAAACAACAGCTCCAGCAAGAGAAAGGTTTTTGATGTATCCTAGGTTCGTGATGATGCTGATCAGACATTTTTTGCCAAATCTGCCGCAATTGCCAGAAATTCAGAGTGTCGCCGTGATCGACAAGCGGATTTTTGCAGATTGTCAAGCGCATAATGCCCGTAGGGGTGAATTGGTTAGACCAATAGATGCACCACTTTTTGGTGCTGTGGTGAATCCTGATTTTGAAGCCCCAGAAGGTGCGAACTGGGCTGGTGAAGTTCATGTACAGCAGCAGCCGCAACAACAACAACAACAGGAGAGGCCTCAGCAACAACCAAGAAGGAGGCAGAGAGCTCAAGCCAGACAGACTCAGGCTACAAGGCCTTCAACTAGAAGAGTACAGGAGTCAGTAGAAGCAGGTCCTTCAATGGACGTTACAGGTCCTTCAGTTGTAGCCCCCGTAATTGATCCACGGGTGGAGACTTTGGAAGAGATTTGGGCTTAAGGCTCGCATGCAAATGAAGAGATTACTACTGAGCTTGTTGGAGATATTTTGCGCCAGATAGATGAATATATACCTGAGGTAGAGGGTCAAGCTGTGACCACATCTGAATCTGAGTCCGAAGAAGCTGAAGAGATTGAGGTAAAAGAAGTAGCTAAAGAAGCAGCAGCAGACGAGATAGAAGATCCGGCTGTCCGAATAGGCAGATATGGATCCAGAATAGTGGTTATAGATCAAGAGGCAGGGAAGAGGAGAGCATCTAGGGATTCGGATGAAGATGACACCGATTTCGAGATTGAAGATACAGCCCCGTTGGTGCCTAGGCAGAGGGCCAAAAGGCATCGATTTATGCAGGGAACTTCGTCTGCTTCTGCCTCTAAGCCTGAAACACCATCCGCTCAACCATCTATTCCACCACCACCCGTTCAATCATCAATTCCACCACCAATCATCTCGTCACCTATCACATCCATTCCATCCACCTTCACTGAAAATCAAAGGTTTTCTGAGCTCAGAAGCAAGGTTGATTTCCAGCAAGTCCAAATATTTCAACTTACTAAAGCCGTTGGCAAACTTCAAGCTTATAACGCTAACATTGATAAAGAGAATCTTGAACTGAAGACATTCGTCGCCGATCAGGCTGCAGAGATCTGCACTATGAGGTCCCTTATTGAGCAATTAATGAAAAATCTAAAGGCTCAGGGGGAGACTAGTTGCAGGGATACTGAGGAGTTGAGAAGGGAAGAAGATGACGAAGACAATGATCCCGATGCACCAAAAGACAGTGAGCCAGTAGATTTTTCTGCTGCTCAACACGCCGAAGTTCAGGGGGAGCCGAGTCAATCTGGAGGTGAAGGAGGTGAAGCTAGTCCCTCAAAGACTTTTGAGAGCGAGATGATAGACGCTCTGAGGGATATTGAGGAAGAAGTGACGGAGTTTGATTTTGAGGAGGAGATAAAGGAGTTGGAGGAAGGAGAATTCGCGCCGGAGGAGATAGTTGATTGGAGATCCGATGACGAAGTGATAGAGGATGAAGACGACAATGTCAATGAAGTAATTGTAAATTCACAACCTATCACGGAGTTATATGTCCAATACAATCACAATGTGATTGATATTGATGAGATCAAACTAGCCTCGGTAACGGATTTTGAACTTGAAGAAGCTGAGAAAGAGCCATTTAGGGCTGAATTGATGAATTTATGGTTCAAGAAAGAAGAAAAGAAGACAGAGCCGAAGATGAAGAGAAGAATGAGAGTTCCGGGCTCAGAAAATCTCTCAGGAGGAATTATAAGTTGGTTCTTTGACAGAGAAGTGCAGCTATTCATATTGAAAAGGAGAGATGGACTTCAATACTTGAGGCGAACACTGAAAGTATTCAACACACTGCCCAAGGTTGAAGTGAAAGAGTTAGCCTGTAAGGAGTTGATCAATATTGGTGACGACCCGTATGCTGAAGTGATTGTAAAGATTATCAGGAAAGAGGGTCGGTC
This sequence comes from Centrapalus pauciflorus, assembly GCA_020465985.1. Taxonomy (NCBI): domain Eukaryota; kingdom Viridiplantae; phylum Streptophyta; class Magnoliopsida; order Asterales; family Asteraceae; genus Centrapalus; species Centrapalus pauciflorus. The sequence goes on from JAANYP010001694.1 coordinate 245,054, forward strand.
AGGTAAATTTGAAAGGCTAAAGCCGAGGACCGGAAAGAGAGTCGAGGACGAGTCGAGAATAGATCCTCATACAGGTAGGTCATGTGTCAGAATGGTATACAAACCTGTAAGATGTTTGAAGAAGGTGCCAATGAAATCGATGCCACAAAATGTTTTAAGTAACATGAAATGGTGGTATATCGATAATGAAACTGCTGAAGCTGTAATGGAAGATGCACAGGACAAAGTTATTTTGAAAGTGTATGATCCACTGCACATAATAAATCTATCAAAGGACGACCTGAAGAAGCTACATGATCAGGCTATCTTCTTCCACGAAGGATGAAGATCTGAAGCCAGGAAGTTCCAGAAGATAGTAAGAATATGTATAGATATAGGACTGTATGCAGGAAGTAGTCTATATGGTCGAAGTACTTAGTCAAAATGTAAATAGTTAGAAGCTATCGTCAATGGGGAGTCTGTTAGTACACTCTGTGTGACGATAGCAGTCTAAGTTTTGATAGCATTTTGTGTAAGTTAAGTAACTTGGTATTGAATATTGAATAGTGTTTGATATATGTGATTATGTGTGTTTGATATTGGTTGATTGTATGTTTGAACTTGATGTAATGTATTACAAGAAGTTCAAACATAAAGTTCAAAGATAAATTAAAACATAGGTTAAAACATAAGTTCAAATATAAGTTTAATATGTGAAGTTCGAATTTATAGGTAAATGCGAATTTGTCAATGAGGACAAATTCGAATGGAACTTGGGCCTGATTCGAATTTGTCCTAGACAAACTCGAATCTGTTAGTATAATTAAGGGTTAATTCGATTAATTATAAGACTTTTTGGCAAAGACTTTTGCAGACGTTTTAGAGCGATTAGCAAAGGCGATCTCGAACTTGCAAGTTTCCAGAGAGTTGTTTCGGAGAGAATCTTCGTGCAGGGGCGTTAGTAGTCGTTCGTCTAACACCGTGGTAGTCTCCGTATTTCCGTGAGTGTGATCTTACCGTCAAGCCGCTAACGAGGATTCCACACTCGTTGGACGGTGTCGCGTCGAGATAGACCCGTAAAATCAAGACCTTACAAAATAGAAAACGAGGGAACCAATAAGAATGTGACAAGTGATCAACTTTTTGACTTCTAAATTAAATACTCATTTTGAGTAACGATTGGTTATTCGTGTAACAAATTCGAGTAATGGGTGGGTATTTGAGAAATTATTTTAAACAAACTTACCCTTCAAATTTGATTATTACTACAAATTATTTTAAACAAACTTACCCTTCAAACCTTGGGATTAAAACTACTTTAAATACAATAAAAATCAAAATGTAAAACCGTAAAGAAATCACACAAATTAAAATTTCAAACAAAATTATATATATATATATATATATATATATATATATATATATATATATATATATATATATATATATATATATATATATATATATATAGGATATGGATCAGGTGAGAAGAAACTTATGGTGAGAAGGATTCTACACCAATCATTCCTTCCATTAATATATTAATGTATTAATGGAGATTTTGATTTTAGGAAATATATTTTACATATTAAAGTTTTCTTTTATTAATTTTAGTATTTTTAAAACCATTGATTAAGTAATATTTTGATTCACTAACCATTGAGTAATTCAACACGATGACGCAGTAACCATTGTATCAAAGAAATATACTAATGCATTAACCATTTGGGTTTCGATCCTATGATTCAGTCTTTTAAGAATCAACGATCCATTTCTTTTTCAAAAAGTGATCCAGTTTTTAAATTCATGATTCATTAAATTTAAAACATCCGTTCAACAAATTTACAACATTAATTCATCGCTTTATAACATTAAATTCACGTTAATACATTGATTCAACAATAAAAAATCATGGATTCAACAACAGAAAATTACATTGATTCAGATTTCATAAACATTACTTAAAAACACAAAGTACACTTATTCAATTTTCATAAACGTTGATTCAATAGACTAACAAGAAAATGGAATCCAAATCAATACAAAAAATGAATCAAACAATAACTGATTCTAACACCGAAAATAACCAATATTGATCCAATAAAACTAACCATATGAAAAAATGAATTGAATTCTAAAAAAACCATTGATTTCTTGGATTATAAACAATAAATACAAATTGAATCCGAAAAGAAATACCATATTGAATATTGAAACAAAAATCGATCAAAGAGATAGACTTCAACGATGCAATAATGTATAGGCAAAGGTGTTCGATGGTGAAGCAACGATGGTCGAAGGAGGTCTCGAATAGGTTGTGAATAAATAACGGCAATGGCGGTTTCCGATCTCTCTCTTTCAAGAATCTATAATATATCTGATTTCAATGATCGACGATACCAATGGTATAGCGGCGATGTTGGTGGAGACAACGACGACGACGACACTCAAGAAATGATGGTTGTACAGTAGCTTTACGAAGAGGGGACTATTGTGTATCTAGACAATATTATGAAATTGAAATCAACAAGAATTAGTTAAAATTGGAAACCATATGATGCTTTTAATGAATTTCCAATTATTCATGGTGCATTAATTGGTTTCCATATAAAATCAAAACCACCGTTTTATTATATAAAAATGTTTTATAATGTAAATTAGGAATAATGTTTTACTAATCTAGCCCTAACTCTAATTTAGTTAACAATGACATGTGTCACTCATGTATTACTTCTCACTCTTCTCACATTAAGGTTTTTCTCACATGATCCTATATATATATATATATATATATATATATATATATATATATATATATATATATATATATATATATATATATATATATATATATATATATATATATAAATTTTAAATTTGGTATAGCAAATAACAAAAAGTAAAAGTAAATTTTTTTAAAACTAAATTAGATGATAAAGAATTCAATGTTATGATTAATAAAACAAATCAATGTTAATGATTCGATTGACAAAAACATTTGTTAGTAGTTACAAATTATATAAATTACATTGTAATGTTGTGGTTGACAAAAGTAATACGTTTGGATGTGAAAAAAAATTGATGGTTGTTATTAGCAACAATGTCTATAAGAAACATAAGCAATTTTAAGTTTACCTATCTACTAATACATTGTCACAAATTACATGATGATTGTTCGAAATTTTATGGTGCATATATGTGAATATAACATTATCTCATCTTCATCCCGACATAACACATAGACAAAATAATACGTTGCATACTCTTAATTACAAACTCTAATGAATTGTAAATTTGACCAATCAGTTTGACCATTCATTACATTTTATTTATTTATTTTAAAACTCCAATAACTATTAACTTTGACCGTAGTAACATTTATTACCTTTATTTATATATTTATTACATTTTATAAATTTCATTTCCATATATTAATTATGAGATTTTATCAATTTATGATGATATGTAATGACTTTTATACCTTTATTTTTTAAAATATTATTTATAATTTTATATTACACACAATATAAAAATATTTTTTGATCTTTCAGTTTTTCATGATGGAAATCTAAATTTAAAAAAAAAATCTAAATTGAAAGAGAATCTTTTTGCTAAGGTACAAGTAGATAAGAACAAGGTGTAGTTAATTGAATGGTTTGGACCACCAGTATAGAAATTCAAGCAACAGAATTAGTGAAGTCAGCCCATACCACACGTTTGGTTTGTCAAACTAGTATCTTTATTATATTATGAAATTTATATTTTAAATTAATGTACTTTAAGTTAATTTTATATTTTAAATATAAAATATATTTTATTCTAATAAAAAGAAATAACTTTCCAGAAAATCAATAATGTCTTGGTAATTTAGCTTGTGACAAACTTTAGTCAGGTAACATAATATTTAAATTTTGACAATAAAGGTTTTGTAAAAAAAATTGCCGATTAAGAATCATGAAATTCAATTATTGCCGAGAAACGACATGAAATTAATTTTTAGGCCGAGAAAGAATCATAAAATGTTACTTCACTACAAGAATTAAGGGTATTAGGGGCGACAAAAGTCGCCGCTAAAGCCTCCGAATGTCGCCGCTATTGCCTTTAGCGGCGACATGTCGCTGCTGGTATGTCGCCGCTAATATGTTGTCGCTATTGCTCGAAATGTCGCCGCTATTGCCTATTGTCGTCGCTAATGGTGTCGCCTGATGGTTTTATATTAAAAAAATATTTAAAAATTCAATAAAACCTGTTTTAATTGTTTTTGCAATTTAAAATTTAATAACCTGGAAACATTAATGCAGAAATTTTTTATATACAAAACATTCGTCAACTACAAAATCCATATAACTCGTTTAAATTGTTTGTTACACATTAAACTAGCTAACTAGTTATTATCTTCATCGTCTTCATTCTCTTCGTTCCCCATGTTTTGATCTTGAGCCTCCTCGTTTCCCATGTCATTTTGAGACGGAATGACTTCATCATATCAGAAAGTGCCGATCTAAACCTTGGGTTTCGAAGAAAGACATCTACATTATCCGGCTAGAATATAAACAATAATATTAGCAACTTATAATAAGCTAAAATAACAAACTAACCTAACTAAAATACTAAAGTAACAGAGCACCAACAATATATATGACCGTTTACAAGTACATATGACACATTTCAACCAATTACAAGTATATATCATCTATATCAAGCGATAACAAGCGAATGTGTCTCATATTGACCTATGATTATCAATATCAATCCATTACAAGTATGTATGACACATTTCAACCAATTACAAGCGATAACAAGCGCATGTGTCTCATATTGACCTATGATTATCAATATTAATTCATTACAAGTATATATGACATATTTCAACCAATTATTTATCAGCATAAAAAATTTGATGTTACCTTTATTGTCAAAATTTGGATTTTATGTTACATTTCTCAGTCATTTGCCCATTTTAAAATTACATCACTTTTTTAGCATGACCAAACGCAATTCATTCTTTGAATTAACAATTGATCTAAAGTATATGTAGTTACTTGCTTCAAATTCTCTTTCGTTTCTAGAACAATAAATATAGATCATCAAACAGATCGAAGCTAAGCCAAGCGAGTTGTTAAGACACCACAAAGTCGTGGAAGTCATTCGAGATTGGAGTAAGAGAAAGGACCAAAAACATCATAGCAAAAACCAAAGTATAAGACCAATGGAACTAATCATGTGTTTAAATATATTACTTCACCTTGAAACTGGCCTTTGACTTGACTAGAAATCCTGCCATATCAATGACATGAAAAAATGAACCGGAAACCCAAAAAACCGAAAAAACCAGAAAACCGAAAAACCGAAATACCGAAATACCAAAAAACCTCTTAAAACCAAAGCGAAAAACCAAACCGAACCGTCTTTTTAAACTAATTTAATTTATATACATATTTTATATATTTATTGAGTTAATTCTACGTTCACTCATATTTAATGTTATGTCCTACCCCTATATTACAGGAAGCATTTTTCAATTATATATCTAATTGATATTTATGATGTTAAATGTTAATTAATAAGCATTGTTAATAGTTATGTTTATTTTAATTATATGTGAAATAGAGAATGCTAATTAGTTGGTATAAACATTATTATTATATTTCTACATGATGAAATTACTTAAATTAATTTAAAGCCTAGGTTAGTAAGTTTAAAAAATTAAAGTATCAAACTAACTAAATTAATATTTAATAGCCAATTTTATTAAATCAAAGTATCAAACTAACATATAAGTCGATTAAAAATCCAAATGTAGTCAATTATCTTTTAATGATTTATCAAATAGTGTTTAACTTTAGTAAATAAAAGCATAAGTTTAGTAAACAAATACTCAATGTTAGTATAAAAAATGTCTAATATTTTTTGGGTTTAAACCCAAAAACCAAAACATTTTCGAAAAAACCAAAAAACTACGGGTGTAAACCGAAAAACTGATAATCCAAACTGAAAAATCGAAACCGAACGATTTCTCCATTTCAAAAACTGAAATTTTCAGTTTGGGTTCGGTTTCGACCAAAAACCGAAATGAACCGTCTCATGCACACCCCCTCTTGATGGAGCACGAAGAGAGAAATTTTAACCATAACAATGAAAAAATCTGTTTTTATATGTAAAATCTAAAAGTTAGGTTCCTATAGTACAACAAAACAAAACATTCATCAACGTAGCAAATAAATTTCATTCTTGTTTTTTTTTTTGTTAATTTTTATTCATATATTATTTGTTTTTACTTCTCGTTTGCGTTTTGTGTTTTAGATGAATGATTCATTTATTTGAGATCAGTGGATATGATAAAATATATTGTGATCTATAAATTATGATTTACCAATTTTGATAGAAATTGAGGAAAGATAGAAAAAAATATAAATTAGCATAAGTATATAATTATGGCTATCCATAGTTTTATTATTATTATTATTATTATTATTATTATTATTATTATTATTATTATTATTATTATTATTATTATTATATGTGTGTGTATATGTATATATAGGGTTAAGTTCCATGGTGTCACATGTTAGAGTAGAATCCTAGAGTCCCATATTAAATATATAATTATCTGAAAATCGGATATCGGATTATCCAAAAATTAAAATTTTTAATTAAACTTAAAATTGTAAAATGAATTCAGATATACAATATACAAATCTATATACCTTTTAATATATAAAAAGTAATTGTGTCGTAAACAAAATTATATCAATTTTTTAAAACTTATTACAACAAAAAAAACATGTCAAAAGATCTTTATGTTAAAGTTACATTATACATTTAAAATTAAAGAATATAATTAATCTTAGTCAAATATACAAAAAAAATGGAATTCGGATTTTCAGATAATCTGAGAATCCGAAATTATGCAAAATCCGTATCCGAATCCGAAATTTCGGATAATTTCAATTCGAATTTTCAGATCGGATCCTCGGATTCGGATATTTTTGAACACCCTTAGTGGTGACGGCTCACAGATGATGGAGATAGTAAGATAACGATGAAGAAGAAATGAGATAAAATGGGTACTCGGGAAATGCATCCTGAAGGATGGAAAGTTAAGAGAGTGTTTGGATTTACGTTTGAAAAAGTGCCGTAGCGTTTTGATAACTAATAATCAGATAATAACTGTAACAAAAAGTGCTGCCGAAATGTGGTGTTTGGTTTAGTTTCTGCTGTTTCTATCATAATTATGAAATAATCAGTTTTTAAAGTGTTTGGATTTACGTTTTCACTTGTAAAATGACCAAATAATCATTTATTAAGCAAATAAGCTACATTTTTAACTTATGAAAAAGTGTGATAGGATTAACTATAAACGCAAATAATCACTTATTAACGTATGCAATCCAAACACTTTAAACTAATTATTTGCGTTATTGTAATGTAATAAGCTAATAATCTCTTCATAACGCAAAACCAAACAACCTCTAAATGGCAAAATCAATTGCAAAGGAGAATCTTTAGAAAAATGGAGGAAAAAATTAATTATTAAATTAATGTTTACCATAATTAATGGTGATTAAATTAAATACGGCTAGAGAAAATAATTAAACTAATATTTCATTGAGAAAAAAAATTAAATTAATGGAGAAAAAAATTAAATGTTTACATTCATAAATACATACATATGTATATATATATATATATGTATATATGTGTTTTATTGAAACTTATTATTTTTCATTCTCTTTCTTTTTCTCTCTCAATTAATCTATTCAAACTTATTTATTTTCTCTCTCTGTACATACATACATACATACATACATACATACATACATATATATATATATAGAGAGAGATGGAAAGAAAGAAATAGAGATAAAAATAATAAGTTTTAGTGGGTAAGCATTAGAGAACCATAACAACTATACACGTATGGTGTGATTCACTGAAAAGCATAGTTTTACAAATCATATATAGTGCAATACACGAAAACCATAATGCATCAGTTTTACCGGATGATGCATCATGGTTTCCGTGTTATCACAATATTGGTTTAGCATGTGATGTATTGGGTTTTCTATTTTGATACAATGTGATACATATGTTTTTCTGGTGATACCTTTTATTGTTAATTTATGTTGATTTTGTGCTTAAATTCTTCATGAGTTTAGTTAGATAGATCGATTAAAAGTTGTAAAATCTAATAAAACAATCATTTATTTCAGTTCCCCTTCAATCAATAATATATTTAATTAGATACAATGACGTTATTTTAATAATATTAACACTAGTACAGTACGTAGTAAAATATATTTAATAAGCAACAGTGTCTGCACCTGTCTGTTCTATATAAAAAGAGACTTGGAGGGGTTAAGAGGAACTTGCCTCGTATTCAGCAAAGTGAGTTTTAAGTTTTAACTTTTTAACTCCTGCACACTTTTCAATTTTCTTCCCTATTTTATTGAACATGTTTATCATGTGAACAAGCTTCCACCAAATTATAAGACTCATTTCTTTTCTCTTGGACTGATCAAACTAATTAATCTTGTTTATCTCAGATTTTTGTGATTAATCAGAAAATGGAATCTGCAAAGCATGATCAAGAGAAAGGAGCTGATACCATGACAGAAGAAACAACTGTTGATTGGAGAGGCAGACCCTCAGATTCCAACAAGCATGGTGGAATGAAAGCTGCTGCCTTTGTTCTTGGTTTATTTTCTCTTCCTCTCCTGCTGTTTCTTGTTGTATAGTAGTGTTTTTATTAACCTGATATTTAACATCTGTTTTTTTGGAAAAATGTCATAAAATACCGATGAACTTTATCACATCATCGACGTATCGATCAAAATGTTATCAATTTGACTGGTAACGGGTCGTTATAATTACCACATTAGCATATTATGACATTTAATTACCCTCTATATTTAATTTATTATGAGATGCATCTAGCCCTCCTTAAGGTATAAGTTTATATACATGTAGTACAAGTTGCTATTGCAGTGTAAATGCTCTACAAAATATATTATGGTGTTCTATTACTAGTTTCCAAGATGGTTTTGGACTAAATATATATAAATTTATGTGTAAAACACCAAAACATAATTTAAGCAAACCATGATTTTTTGCAGGGGTGTATTCATTCGAGATAATAGCTATAGCAGCTGTTGGGAACAACCTTATGACATATGTGGTAAATGAGATGCACTTTTCGCTATCAAAATCAGCAAACATAGTGACAAACTTTATCGGTACTATCTTCATCCTCGCCCTCTTTGGTGGCTATCTCTCTGATTCTTATCTCGGTTGCTTCTGGACCATGCTAGTGTTTGGATTTATCGAGCTCTCCGTAAGTGCATGGTCCCCCTGCTCATTTAATTTTCATTAACGACAATCAAACACAAAGTTAACATGCGGTGCCGAGATATATGAATTAAGCAATATATTTGTCTTATATATATTCATATTTTTCAGAAAATTTTGACACTTGACATAGCTTGTACTTAAATTTAAGTTTGTACACATTTATGCCATGTGTTTCTTTTGTACGTACATTTAGTAGTCAAACTTTTTTGTAAATATTTAATGGCTATGTACTTTTCAGTTATACACATTTTCATGTAGCGAATACGTATAAATTTATAAGGGCATACCTATAGTAGGGTCATTTTCTCTTTCTTTAATGATTTCTTTTCTGATTTGTGTAGGGTTTCATACTGTTATCAGTCCAAGCTCACCTCCCTCAGCTGAAACCACCAAAATGCAACATGCTGACAGATGGAGAACAATGCACAGAAGCAAAAGGAATGAAAGCTTTTATATTCTTTCTAGCTCTGTACTTGGTAGCATTAGGGAGTGGCTGTGTGAAGCCAAACACGCTGGCTCATGGTGCTGACCAATTCAACAAAAGGGACACAAAGCAGTTGAAGAAGCTCTCTAGCTACTTCAATGCGACCTACTTTGCATTCTCTGTCGGTGAACTCGTAGCTCTCACGTTCCTTGTTTGGATTCAAACCCATTCGGGTATGGATATTGGATTCGGGGTGTCTGCCATTGTCATGGCAATGGGTTTAATCTGCTTGGTTTCTGGTTCCTTGTTCTATAGGAACAACCCTCCTCAAGGAAGCATTTTATCCCCTATTCTACAAGTAAGATCCAGTTTCTTTTAACATGTATGTGCATGAGTATTATGACGAACAAGCAAATGCACGCAATAACACAAGATGCGACCTACATCCACGTACGGCCAAGAGGGAGTATGTTTTATTCATAGGTATGAGATTGGTTGATTGCAATGAATGAATAGATGCAGTCACTTTTCCAAGAATGAAACTCATGAATAAACAATATTCTCTCTCCTGAATGAATTGATGGAACCACGAAAATACTGTATTTTCCTGTGTGTGCATTTGTTTGTTTGTCATAGGAATGACAATTGACATGTCAATAGACTTTATACTATATCACTATATGCCATTTTGAATAATATTGTAACTCATAGACATTGCACTGACGTGAAGAGGTTAAGTTAATTAAGCATGCAGTTTGTTTGCTTTTCCTGGTTCTAAAATATAAGTAAATATAACATTAGTTTTCTAGTGTAGGGAAACATCTACATATATATGATATTAAATTGCTTTCTTTTCGGTGATGGCATGATGCGCCCTCATTACAAGAAATAGGGTCGCCGCTATAGGTCCTCGAAGTCGCTGCGAAAGCCATTGTCGCCACTAATGGCGTCGCCGCTATTGGCGGTATTTCTTGTAGTGCCTTACATATAATTCATCTTTTTCTTGCTCTACTTAGTACTTTTGGTTATTTAATTTACAGGTATTTGTGGCTGCAATCGTGAAGAGGAGTACAAAGTGCCCATCTAATCCTCTTATGCTTCATGGAAGCCGAGACGATTTTCAGAACAATGATGATTCGACCATGTCAAATGACACTACTAATCTTCATCATACCGAGAGGTTCAGGTATTATATTGGACATGCATCAATCAAATGTATCTCAAATACTATATATATCGAACCAAATTTATAAGTTAATTATTTAGTGAAATTGTATAGTGTACACAACTAGTAATTCACTCAAACAGAAATGTCAAGGATAAACAAAGTTGTATTAAGAACAGACATTAGATAAATTATACAATTTAGACACCCAAAAATATATGCATAAGTTATCACTTCGCGCTAATCACACATGATTAATCTGTCTCCATATGTTGACTTGCAGGTTCCTAGACAAAGCATGCATAAAACAACACTTAAACAGCAATAACACAACGGAAAGCCCATGGAGGCTGTGTACAGTGCACCAGGTTGAGCAAGTGAAAATCCTAATATCGGTCATCCCCATACTTGCCTGCACAATTGTCTTCAACGTGATTTTAGCACAACTCCAAACCTTTTCAGTATCACAAGGAAGTGTGATGAACAACCAAATCACAAAATCGTTCCACATCCCACCAGCCTCACTCCAAGCCATCCCTTACATCTTGCTAATCTTTGTAGTTCCTCTCTACGACTACTTTTTTGTCCCTTTTGCACGAAAAGTCACTGGTCATGTTTCTGGAATCACCCCTTTACAGCGCATTGGTTTTGGCCTGTTTGTTGCAACCTTTTCAATGGTCTCCGCTGCTCTAATGGAGAAAAAAAGAAGGGAATCTTTTTCAAGTTCTGGTGAAAGATTATCTATTTTTTGGATAGCTCCACAATTCCTAATCTTTGGATTATCTGAAATGTTTACTGCTGTGGGGTTGATTGAGTTCTTTTATAAGCAGACTTTGAATGGGATGCAAGCTTTCCTGACAGCTATGACATATTGTTCATACTCATTTGGTTTTTA